>ONZH01007873.1:0-110631 GCA_900303285.1 Rhinella marina | reverse complement strand
TATATAGATAGTATGTATGGAGAAGTGTATATATATAGTATAGTATGTATAGGAGAGTATAGTAATAGTAGTATATAGTATAGTATAGTATGTAGAAGTATATATAAGTATAGTATGTATGGAGAAGTATATATAGTATAGTATATATATATATAGTATATATATATATATAGTATAGTATGGAGAAGTATATATATATATATGTATATGGAGAAGTATATATATATATATATATATATTATGTATGTATGTATAATATTATATGTATGGAGAATATATAGTAGTAGTATGGAGAAGTATATTATAGTATAGTTGTATGGAGATAGTATATATGATATAAGTATATATGTATGGAGAAGTATATATATAGTATAGTATGTATGGAGAATATATAGTATATATATATGTATAGTATAGGAGAAGTATATATATAGTATGTATGTATGGAGAGAAGTAATATAGTATATATGTATGGAGAAGTATAAGTATATAGTATATATAGTAGTATGTATAGTTATAGTATATTATATATAGTATGTATGAGAAGTAATATATATATATAGTATAGTATGTATGGAAAAGTATATATATAGTATATTATGTATGAAATATATATATTATGTATGGAAAAGTATATATATAGTATATATGATAGTATATATATATTATGTATGGAGAAGTATATATATAGTATATAGTATGTATGGAGAAGTATATATATAGTATGTATATATATCTATAGTATGTATGAAGATAAATATAATATATATATAGTAGTATGAGATAGATATATATATAGTATAGTATTGTATGGAGAAGTATAGTATAGTATGGAGAAGTATATATATAGTATGTATGGAAAAGTATATATATTAGTATAGTATGTATGGAAAGATAGTATGTATAAAGTATATATATAGTATAGTATGTATGGAGAAGTATATATATAGTATAGTATGTATGGAGAATATATAATAATAGTATGTATGGAGAGTATATATAGTATAGTATGTGGAGAAGTATATATAAAAGTATAGTATGTATGGAAGAAGTATATATATAGTATAGTATGTATGGAGAAGTATAGATATATATAAATAGTATGTATGAGAAGTATATATATAGTATAGTATATATAGTATGTATGGAGAAGTATATATATAGTATAGTATGTATGGAGATATATATAGTATAGTATTATGGAGAAGTATATATAGTATGTAGGTATGTAAGTATAGAATATATATAGTATGTATGGAGAAGTATATATATATAGTATGTAGGAGAAGTATATATATAGTATGTATGGAGAAGTATATATATATAGTATGTATGGAGAAGTATATATATAGTATGTATAGAGATATGTATATAGTATATATGTATGTATAGTATATAGTATAGTATGTATGGAGAAGTATATATATATATATAGTAGTAAGTATATATATAGTATGTATGGAAAAGTTATATATATATAGTATGTATGGAGAAGTATATATATATATAGTATAGTATGTATGGAGAAGTAATATATATATATAGTATGATGATGGAAAGTATATATATATAAGTATGTATGGAGAAGTATATATATAGTATAGTATGTATGAGATAGAATATATATATATAGTATAGTATGTATGGAGAGTATATATATATATAGTATGTATAGAGTAAGTATAGAAGATATAGTATGTATGGAGAAGTATAGTATGTATGGAGAAGTATAGTAGTATGTATGGAGAAGTATATATATATATATATAGTATGTATGGAGAAGTATATATATATAGTATGTATGAGAAGTTATATATATAGTATAGTATGTATGGAGAGAGAGATATAGTATATAGTATATATGTATGTATGGAGAAGTATATATAGTATAGTATGTATGGAGAAGTATATTATAGTATAGTATGTATGGAGAAGTATAGTATAAGTATAGTATATATATGGAGAAGTATATATATATATAGTATAGTATGTATGGAGAAGTATATATAGTATAGTATGTATGGAGAAGTATATATATAGTATAGTATGTATGGAGAAGTATATATATAGTATAGTATGTATGGAGAAGTATATATATATATAGTATGTATGGAGAAGTATATATAATATATTAGTATGTATGGAGAAGTATATATATAGTATAGTAGTGTATGGAAAGTATATATATATAGTATGTATGGAGAAGTATATATATATATATATATATATAGTAATATAGTATGTATGGAGAAGTATATATATAGTATAGTATGTATGGAGAAGTATAGTATATAAAGTATATATATAGTATAGTATGTATGGAGAAGTATATATATAGTATAGTATAGTATGTATGGAGAAGTATATATATAGTATAGTATGTATGGAGAAGTATATATATAGTATGTATGGAGAAGTATATATATATAAGTATAGTATGTATGGAGAGTATATATATATATATATGTAGGAAGTATATATATATATATGTAGTATATAGTAGTATGGAGTATATATATTAGTATAGTATGTATGGAGAAGTATATATATATAGTATGTATAGTATATATATAGTATGTATGGAGTATATATATAGTATAGTAGTATGGAGAAGATATATATATATATATAATATAGTATATATTATGGAAGTATATATAGTATATATAGTATGTATGGAGATAAGTATAGTAATAGTATAGTATGTATAGTATATATATATATAGTATGTATGGAGAAGTATATATATATAGTATAGTATGTATGGAGAAGTATATAATATATATATATGTATGAGAAGTATATATATATATATAGTATGTATGGAGAAGTATATATATAGTAGTATAGTATATATAGTAGTATGTATGGAGAAGTATATATAGTATATGTATATAGTATATATATATATATATAGTATAGTATGTATGAAGAAGTATATATATATATATAGTATATATGTATGGAGAAGTATATATATATAGTATATGTATGGAGTATATATATATATATAGTATGTATGGAGAAGTATATATATATATAGTATATAGTATGTATGGGAGAAGTAGTATATAGTATATATATATATATAGTATGTATGGAGAGAAGTATATATATATATAGTATGTATGGAGAAGTATATATATATAGTATGTATGAGAGTAATAGTATATTATATATATATATATAGTATGTATGGAGAAGTATATATATATATATATATATATAGTATGTATGGGAGATAGTATGGAGAATATATATATAGTATGTATGGAGAAGTATATATATATATAGTATGTATGGAGAAGTATATATATATATATATAGTATGTATGAGAATATATATATATATATATGAGAATATATATATAGTATGTATGGAGAAGTATATATATACTAGTAATGTAATGGAGAAGTATATATATATAGTATAGTATGTATTGGAGAAGTATTATATATAGTATGTATGGAGAAGGTATATATATATGTATGTATGGAGAAGGTATATATATATATATAGTATGTATGGAGAATAGTATATAGTAGTAGGTATGTATGGAGAAGTATATATATAGTTAGTATGGTATGGAGTATATATATAGTATGTATGGAGAAGTATATATATAGTATGGTATGGAATATATATATATAGTTGTATGGAGAAGTATATATATATATATATTAGATGGGGAGAAGTATAATATCATAGTATAGTATGTTATGGAGAAGTATATATATATAGTATGTATGGAGAAGTATATATATAGTATGTATGGAGAAGTATATATATATAGTATGTATGGAGAAGTATATATATATAGTATGTATGGAGAAGTATATATATATATATAGTATGTATGGAGAAGTACCGATGGTCTTCAGCAGGTTGGAGGTAAATAGATGAACAATTACTAGAACATTTTGTATAATACATAATTAAAAATAAATAAATTACAATGCAGCGGTTGCATCACGGGTGTCATGTGGTTGCCATTCGTATTTTTTGTGGAGTCAAAATACATACAGTCGTGTGAACGCACCCTAAAAGTCACAAAGGCGTATCAACCAGGGTGGACGTACTTGATAAAATGAATAATTGGATAAAAGAAATCATGACGATAAAATCATGGAAGGGGCGCAGTAGGGGAGTCAAATACCCTCTCATCACCTCGTGTATAGATTAAGGATAGGCTGAGAGGCCCTGCTTTAAATAGGACTTAAATGGAAGCTTTTGTCTGAGCCGCAGGTTATAGAGCAGGAGGAGCTGAGCGGATTAGCTATAGTTTTATGGGAAAAGATACAGTTAAACTTGTAATTTATAAACTTAAATTCCTGCTCCTTTAGGGCTTTGGAGTCCAGGAGGCGGGGCTATCAGTGATTGACAGCCTACCCTGTATTACTGTGTATACAGAGACTGCTGTCAATCACTGATAGGACCGCCTCATGACCTGAAAGCCCAGAATACGCAGGAATTTAAATGTATAAATTACAGGTTTTACTGAATCCTTTCCCATAAAGCTATACATCAATCACATGAATGTACTCAGCGCCCCCTGCTCTACAACATGCTGCCTGCAGATTACATTGCATTTTCATAGTATCGGGTTCCCTTAAAGGTGAACATTAATAACGTTATATAGTTAAAAGCATATATATATATATACGACATGAGTAAGATAATATAGTATATGGTGGTGGAAATGTGTTATAGTAATAATAAATATATATATATAGTGGAGTGGACGAGGAGCTAGTTATTAATGTGAGGGAGACTGTCAGCCCCAGGAGAAACAAGACAGCTCCGTAGTCAGAAATCTTATTTATCCAGGACACACGATCCCGGAAATAATGTCCTTACAAGAAGGTCTATCCATCTGCCCCGCTGAAGAGCTCGCCAGATCTGACCTATTTGTGGATCTAAATTCTTTCATTCCACAAATTACTCCTAAAAAAAAAAAAAAAACCTTTGTGAACCCCCAGTACAGAAACATCTGGATCTAATAGTCATGAGAGCTGATGGGAGAGTAGTTCACTCAGCGCCTTCCTTCCATGATGACATCATCTATTTATGTACGTCCTCTCTGGTCGATACACCTTCCTGAATTGTAACCTAGACCTCTCATGCTCTTTAGTTATATTTTTGATATACCCCTAGGATTTTTATTGTGGACCATTTATTTACTAGTTATCCTATCATTTCTACGTAGAGAGTTAAGAGAAAGCAGTCCTTGTCCATTCTGTGTCTGAACAAGAAGTTAATTCCTCAAATATGTTACATGTTTTTGGAATACAATATCAAAACCACAAAGAACCTTGGTGTTTGGCACCCGTGTAGCCAACTTTTTTTGGGGGGGTTATACTCCATTTGTCCTGCATACAAGAGAGAGCAGTGTCCTTGAGGCGAGAAGGGTGGAGCATAATGAGGAAGAGATGGTGGTCTACCATATCAAATGCTACAGAGAGATCCAGAAGAATCAGTAGAGAGTAGTTGTCATCATTTTTTGCTGTCAGGAGATTGTTATACACTTTGCTAAGGGCAGTTTCTGTAGAGTATAGAGGGCGAAAGCCAGTTTACAGGAGGTTAAGAAGAGTGTTAGCTTATTAGGTGAGAGTATACCAGTGGTCCAGGATTTTAGTGATGAAGGTGAGATTAGAGACAGGTTGGTAGTTAGCAGCACAGTCCAGGTCAAGAGATGTTTATAACAGAATGCTTAAAAGAGAATGGGAAGATGCCAGAAAAAAGAGGTTCATAATTGTAGTTTGGGGGCTGACCAGCAGGGAGAGAGAGTGCGGGAGGTGTGAGGGAATAGGATGACTAATGCAGGTTGTGGGTCAAGAAGAAGAAAGGAGCCTGGAGACTTCTTCTGTTTTAGGTTCAAATGAGGAGAGAGAACAAGAGGGTATGTGGGAGGGAGGGGGATCAAAGATGGATGAGGACTGGGAGATTATGGTAGCAGTCTTATCTTTGAAGTAAGTGGTCAGGTGCACAGAGGTAAGTGATGGGCATATGCATTTTAGCTGAAGAGGGAGTAAAAGGTGTTGGAGATAACTTTGTTAATTGATTATTACAGTGAAAATCCTTGGAACCAAACCTAACTTCGGTTCCAAGGTATCAATCGGAACTAAAGCTGTGAATAATCAGTTACCTACGTTATTCAACAAAGTCTTGCGCAACTTCGTGAACAACTTACTTCAGCTGATCGGAGCCCATACATTCTAATACTGTATAGAGATGAATGTCTGTACAGTATTGTAACAAATTTAATAGCGAAGCGGCTTCGGGTGTAGCATCTTCTCTGATCATCTCTAATTACAGCACCTTTGCAGGATCTAGTAAACCTATTGCTCAGGCAGAGAATGAGACAAACGGCACAGCATATATAGAGTTGATTACCACATTAAAAGCTCTGCACACAGAATCAAAGGTGCGTTAACCCTTGGAATACTGCGGAATGAGGTGAGGATCAATGAAAAATATCTCCAATAAACACACAGGACACTGATGACCGGGTCCGCTGCCTGAGCATTGGAACTGCAGCAAACACAGGGCTAAGTGGAGCGGCGGTGCCTGTGCCCACCCAAAGTTCTGAGGCAGTACTAGGTATGGGCTGCCAACGTAGTAGTAGGTTCCACGGCATATCTAGAAGCTGAAATGTTGATGCAGCTTTGTATGTGACTGGAGCATAAAACATGAAGTAGTCCAAGATTAACACAGTGCAGAAAGTCCCTGAACTTCATTGTGGATTTATACAGTGATGGTTGAGAGGGACGTCTCCTTATTGAGTCTCGTCTGATGCATCGCACCTCAAGGCTTCTGCTCGGGGAACAGATACAATAGTCATGATTGCGCTCAGCAACGTTTTCAGTGGAAATTGCAGAAATGCATCCAATCTAAAGTTTATGGCACTTGGTTATTAGAACATTTTTCACGTGCGTGTAATCTGTTACATGAAACTCATCCAAAGGCCCCTCCGGAGTCAGGCAGAGTTCACGCTTCCAAGTCAGACGCTTTTATAGCGAAATAAGTTTATGTAAACCAAGGAGAAGTGGTGTCTGGGAGGGGCCCGGCCTGATTACATCCATTTATCTTTACGTTAAAAAGCTGCTATGTATGCTGGAGACTGAGAGCCCTTCATCAGGTCTGCTGTATGTAATGAGCTTTTATGTTTATAGCCCAGCAGACAGACACCGGGAAGAGGCTGCAATCTAATACAGAGGACGACCGCCGCTCCATTACTCCGTTTTATTAGGAGCAAACAGCTATTAGTGCGTTTTCTCTGCGTGGGTTTCAAGATGATATTTTACTTTAAAGGTTGGTCCACCACGGAGCTCATGTTACACTTTATAGCCACATTTACTCTACAGAGACACTTGGGTCACTTAGTGAGTGCTTTACGCTTCTTAAAGGAGTTTTACCACAAATGACATAAATGGCTTGGAGTCCCCCCACCAGTCACCAGATCGAGGGTCCCGAGTCTCCCTCTTCTCCTAGAGCTGTGGTCAAGCATGCACGCAGCCACTCCGTGTATACTACATAGGATTGACGCAAGCAGCCTAGCCCTGAGCTTGAGTGTCTCCTGTGATCTTGAGTTTATTCTGTATTGTTCTGCACAGCTGCACTCATAATTCTGCTGCTGGAGCAGAGCCATGCAGAACTGATCACAAACAAAGGGGTGCTGCATTCAGCTGAGTGTGTCTGTCCCTTATTGCTAGCGATCAGAGGGGGTCTCAGCCTCCAGACCCCCAGTAATCATCTGATGTCAAAAGATTTTTTTAACCGATAAAACCAGAATGTTTGATAATCCAGGCCTTATCAGTTCCCATTCTGTCCGTCTTGAGTATGAAAACATTTGCTCTAGAATGTGCGCCCCTGGATCTTCAAGTATAGCAGAACTTGACATATTAATTGCCCATACTCGCCTCTTAAAGGGTTATCCCATGATTAATGCAAAGAATGAAAATCATACATAGTCTGCGGCGACCAGCGTCATCTCATACTGAGGGACATAACAGCGAGGCCTGACTGCAGCGATCACAAGTCATACGTGACAGCGGCGACCAGCGTCATCTCATACTGAGGGACATAACAGCGAGGCCTGACTGCAGCGATCACAAGTCATACGTGACAGCGGCGACCAGCGTCATCTCATACTGAGGGACATAACAGCGAGGCCTGACCGCAGCGATCACAAGTCATACGTGACAGCGGCGACCAGCGTCATCTCCTACTGAGCGGACCATAACAGCGAGGCCTGACCGCAGCGATCACAAGTCATACGTGACAGCGGCGACCAGCGTCATCTCGTACTGGTGGACATAACAGCGAGGCCTGACCGCAGCGATCACAAGTCATACGTGACAGCGGCGACCAGCGTCATCTCATACTGAGGGACATAACAGCGAGGCCTGACCGCAGCGATCACAAGTCATACGTGACAGCGGCGACCAGCGTCATCTCATACTGAGGGACATAACAGCGAGGCCTGACCGCAGCGATCACAAGTCATACGTGACAGCGGCGACCAGCGTCATCTCATACTGAGGGACATAACAGCGAGGCCTGACCGCAGCGATCACAAGTCATACGTGACAGCGGCGACCAGCGTCATCTCCTACTGAGGGACATAACAGCGAGGCCTGACCGCAGCGATCACAAGTCATACGTGACAGCGGCGACCAGCGTCATCTCGTACTGGTGGACATAACAGCGAGGCTGACCGCAGCGATCACAAGTCATACGTGACAGCGGCGACCAGCGTCATCTCATACTGAGGGACATAACAGCGAGGCCTGACCGCAGCGATCACAAGTCATACGTGACAGCGGCGACCAGCGTCATCTCATACTGAGGGACATAACAGCGAGGCCTGACCGCAGCGATCACAAGTCATACGTGACAGCGGTGACCAGCGTCATCTCATACTGAGGGACATAACAGCGAGGCCTGACCGCAGCGATCACAAGTCATACGTGACAGCGGCGACCAGCGTCCTCTCATACTGAGGGACATAACAGCGAGGCCTGACCGCAGCGATCACAAGTCATACGTGACAGCGACGACCAGCGTCCTCTCATACTGAGGGACATAACAGCGAGGCCTGACCGCAGCGATCACAAGTCATACGTGACAGCGGCGACCAGCGTCATCTCATACTGAGGGACATAACAGCGAGGCCTGACCGCAGCGATCACAAGTCATACGTGACAGCGGCGACCAGCGTCATCCCGTACTGGTGGACATAACAGCGGTGGACATAACAGCGAGGCCTGACCGCAGCGATCACAAGTCATACGTGACAGCGGCAACCAGCGTCATCTCATACTGAGGGACATAACAGCGAGGCCTGACCGCAGCGATCACAAGTCATACCGTGACAGCAGCGACCAGCGTCATCTCGTACTGGTGGACATAACAGCGAGGCCTGACCACAGCGATCACAAGTCATACGTGACAGCAGCGACCAGCGTCATCTCATACTGAGGGACATAACAGCGAGGCCTGACCGCAGCGATCACAAGTCATACGTGACAGCGGCGACCAGCGTCATCTCATACTGAGGGACATAAAGGGACACCCGACAACCCTTTAATGAGGTGTCAGATTCACTCTGTTTATTAATACAATCATCTCCCCAGCGAGGCCGATTCAGGCAAACTGATAACTGCTGCGGATGTAGGTGTGAATTCAGATTACGCCGTAGATGACATACCGTCCCAAAACTTGTGAGCGGTCTCCTCTGACTACTGGGGACAGAATAAGATATCTGTGGGGCCGGTGAGTAACGTCATACTACAGTCAGAGACAATCGTCAGGTTTACATATTCTCAGTGACTGATCGGGCGGTGTTACTTATTCTTCTGCCAGAGGTCTTATTGTTCAGAGCGATGCTGCCATCTAGTGGCACTGATATGACTTACACCTCTCTTTGTATCCCGAGCAGATTTTAAAGCCCACGTCCTCCTCTGAACACTTTATACAAGGTAATCTACATTCATACTGGAGGATTTGATAGAGAGGATAAATCTAATTAAGTCTGCCGAAAGATTAGATGCAGTTAGATATGATAAACTGGCATGATTTGAAGGAATATGGGAAATGTGGGACATTTTTCTGGTTAATAGACGAGTTTAGGCTTCAGTGTAATTGATAGAAAGAGTGAGAGAGGTTATTAAAGTATTTCATTGGATTTTTTTTGGCGGGGGGGTTGTGATATCACTTAGTTGTATTTATTTGATGCAATCAGAATATTTACTGTATGATTGCATTTATTTTATCTTTGTTTTTTTTTTCTTCTTGAAAATTAATAAATTATACCGGACATAAAGAATTAATCTGTGTAAGAAGTCGTTACTCAGTAAATATGGTACATTAATCCTGAGTTACATCCTGTATTATACTCCAGAGCTGCACTCACTAGTCTGCTGGTGCAGTCACTGTGTACATACATTACTTATCCTGCACTGATCCTGAGTTACATCCTGTATTATACTCCAGAGCTGCACTCACTATTCTGCTGGTGCAGTCACTGTGTACATACATTACTTATCCTGCACTGATCCTGAGTTACATCCTGTATTATACTCCAGAGCTGCACTCACTATTCTGCTGGTGCAGTCACTGTGTACATACATTACTTATCCTGTACTGATCCTGAGTTACATCCTGTATTATACTCCAGAGCTGCACTCACTATTCTGCTGGTGCAGTCACTGTGTACATACATTACTTATCCTGTACTGATCCTGAGTTACATCCTGTATTATACTCCAGAGCTGCACTCACTATTCTGCTGGTGCAGTCACTGTGTACATATAGTACTTATCCTGTACTGATCCTGAGTTACATCCTGTATTATACTCCAGAGCTGCACTCACTATTCTGCTGGTGCAGTCACTGTGTACATACATTACTTATCCTGTACTGATCCTGAGTTACATCCTGTATTATACTCCAGAGCTGCACTCGCTATTCTGCTGGGGCAGTCCACTGTGTACATACATTACTTATCTTGTACTGATCCTGAGTTACATCCTGTATTATACTCCAGAGCTGCACTCACTATTCTGCTGGTGCAGTCACTGTGTACATACATTACTTATCCTGTACTGATCCTGAGTTACATCCTGTATTATACTCCAGAGCTGCACTCGCTATTCTGCTGGGGCAGTCACTGTGTACATACATTACTTATCTTGTACTGATCCTGAGTTACATCCTGTATTATACTCCAGAGCTGCACTCACTATTCTGCTGGTGCAGTCACTGTGTACATACATTACTTATCCTGTATTATACTCCAGAGCTGCACTCACTATTCTGCTGGTGCAGTCACTGTGTACATACATTACTTATCCTGTACTGATCCTGAGTCACATCCTGTATTATACTCCAGAGCTGCACTCACTATTCTGCTGGTGCAGTCACTGTGTACATACATTACTTATCATGTACTGATCCTGAGTTACATCCTGTATTATACTCCAGAGCAGCGCTCACTATTCTGCTGGTGCAGTCACTGTGTACATACATTACTTATCCTGTACTGATCCTGAGTTACATCCTGTATTATACTCCAGAGCTGCACTCACTATTCTGCTGGTGCAGTCACGTGTACATATAGTACTTATCCTGTACTGATCCTGAGTTACCTCTAAGAGCAACAGGGGCATTGGTGTTCTCTCTACAGATGCTGCGTCCTCTCCACTATGACAACCCCAGGCAGTGTAAACATCATCATTCCTGACCCGGACTTTTTCTAAAGTCAATCAAATTGCAGAGGGCGTGCCAGTTGCAGAGAGAGCAGAGGCTCTAGGTGTAATGGTAACGCCCCCGTTGCTCCTAGAGGCTCATTTGCTTATATTAAACACCATTTTTCTCAGCAATGCGGACACATATGAACATGGGACCAACACAGATGTCTTCAGCTGCCGGTGCACATGTAACAGGTCGGCCAGTGTCATTGGCACAAGTTTCAAGATAGGAGCCATTTAAAGGGAACCATGAAACTGCAACGTAAGGTACAGGCAGCATGTGATACAGCAGGAGGAGCTGATCAGACTGATATTTAGCTTTATGGAAAAAAAATTCAGTATAACTTGTGTTTTATACATTTAAATTCCTACTCATTCTGGGCTTTGAAGTTCATGAGGCGGTCCTATCAGTACTCGACAGCGGTCTCTGTATAGACAGTAATAGAGGATAGGCCAGTGGTGGCGAACCTATGGCACGGGTGCCAGAGGCGGCACTCAGAGCCCTCTCTGTGGGCACCCGCACCCAGGAAAAAGTCTATGGAGTACCAATATGCCTAAGACTTTTCCTGCCATTCAGTACAGTACATGGTAGATATACTATACTGGACTGTTGTATTCAGGTTAAATTACCGTGTTGGCACTTTGTGATAAATAAGTGGGTTTTGGGTTGCAGTTTGGGCACTCGGCCTCTAAAAGGTTCGCCATCGTTGGGATAGGCTGTCAATCACTGATATATATTAGGGATGGGAATGTCTGTGATATAGAAGTGATGAGAATTTCTGTACAGTGCTGTGGAATATGTCAGTGATATAGAAGTGATGAGAATGTCTGTACAGAGCTGTGGAATATGTCAGTGATATAGAAGTGATGAGAATGTCTGTACAGTGCTGTGGAATATGTCAGTGATATAGAAGTGAAGAGAATGTCTGTACAGAGCTGTGGAATATGTCAGTGATATAGAAGTGATGAGAATGTCTGTACAGTGCTGTGGAATATGTCAGTGATATATAAGAGATGAGAATGTCTGTACAGCGCTGTGGAATATGGCAGTGATATAGAAGTGAAGAGAATGTCTGTACAGAGCTGTGGAATATGTCAGTGATATAGAAGTGATGAGAATGTCTGTACAGAGCTGTGGAATATGTCAGTGATATAGAAGTGATGAGAATGTCTGTACAGCGCTGTGGAATATGTCAGTGATATATAAGTGATGAAAATGTCTGTACAGCGCTGTGGAATATGTCAGTGATATAGAAGTGATGAAAATGTCTGTACAGCGCTGTGGAATATGTCAGTGATATATAAGAGATGAGAATGTCTGTACAGTGCTGTGGAATATGTCAGTGATATATAAGAGATGAGAATGTCTGTACAGAGCTGTGGAATATGTCAGTGATATATAAGTGATGAGAATGTCTGTACAGCGCTGTGGAATATGTCAGTGATATAGAAGTGATGAAAATGTCTGTACAGCGCTGTGGAATATGTCAGTGATATAGAAGTGATAAGAATGTCTGTACAGCGGCTGTGGAATATGTCAGTGATATATAAGAGATGAGAATGTCTGTACAGAGCTGTGGAATATGTCAGTGATATAGAAGTGATGAGAATGTCTGTACAGCGCTGTGGAATATGTCAGTGATATAGAAGTGATAAGAATGTCTGTACAGTGCTGTGGAATATGTCCGTGATATATAAGAGATGAGAATGTCTGTACAGAGCTGTGGAATATGTCAGTGATATATAAGTGATGAGAATGTCTGTACAGTGCTGTGGAATATGTCAGTGATATAGAAGTGATGAGAATGTCTGTACAGCGCTGTGGAATATGTCAGTGATATAGAAGTGATGAGAATGTCTGTACAGTGCTGTGGAATATGTCAGTGATATATAAGAGATGAGAATGTCTGTACAGCGCTGTGGAATATGGCAGTGATATAGAAGTGAAGAGAATGTCTGTACAGAGCTGTGGAATATGTCAGTGATATAGAAGTGATGAGAATGTCTGTACAGTGCTGTGGAATATGTCAGGATATATAAGAGATGAGAATGTCTGTACAGCGCTGTGGAATATGCAGTGATATAGAAGTGAAGAGAATGTCTGTACAGAGCTGTGGAATATGTCAGTGATATAGAAGTGATGAGAATGTCTGTACAGAGCTGTGGAATATGTCAGTGATATAGAAGTGATGAGAATGTCTGTACAGCGCTGTGGAATATGTCAGTGATATATAAGTGATGAAAATGTCTGTACAGCGCTGTGGAATATGTCAGTGATATAGAAGTGATGAAAATGTCTGTACAGCGCTGTGGAATATGTCAGTGATATAGAAGTGATAAGAATGTCTGTACAGTGCTGTGGAATATGTCAGTGATATATAAGAGATGAGAATGTCTGTACAGTGCTGTGGAATATGTCAGTGATATATAAGAGATGAGAATGTCTGTACAGAGCTGTGGAATATGTCAGTGATATATAAGTGATGAGAATGTCTGTACAGCGCTGTGGAATATGTCAGTGATATAGAAGTGATGAAAATGTCTGTACAGCGCTGTGGAATATGTCAGTGATATAGAAGTGATAAGAATGTCTGTACAGCGCTGTGGAATATGTCAGTGATATATAAGAGATGAGAATGTCTGTACAGAGCTGTGGAATATGTCAGTGATATAGAAGTGATGAGAATGTCTGTACAGCGCTGTGGAATATGTCAGTGATATAGAAGTGATAAGAATGTCTGTACAGTGCTGTGGAATATGTCAGTGATATATAAGAGATGAGAATGTCTGTACAGAGCTGTGGAATATGTCAGTGATATATAAGTGATGAGAATGTCTGTACAGTGCTGTGGAATATGTCAGTGATATAGAAGTGATGAGAATGTCTGTACAGCACTGTGGAATATGTCAGTGATATATAAGAGATGAGAATGTCTGTACAGTGCTGTGGAATATGTCAGTGATATAGAAGTGATGAGAATGTCTGTACAGAGCCGTGGAATATGTCAGTGATATAGAAGTGATGAGAATGTCTGTACAGGGCTGTGGAATATGTCAGTGATATAGAAGTGATGAGAATGTCTGTACAGAGCTGTGGAATATATCAGTGATATAGAAGTGATAAGAATGTCTGTACAGTGCTGTGGAATATGTCAGTGATATAGAAGTGATGAGAATGTCTGTACAGAGCTGTGGAATATGTCAGTGATATAGAAGTGATGAGAATGTCTGTACAGCGCTGTGGAATATGTCAGTGATATATAAGAGATGAGAATGTCTGTACAGCGCTGTGGAATATGTCAGTGATATATAAGAGATGAGAATGTCTGTACAGTGCTGTGGAATATGTCAGTGATATATAAGTGATGAGAATGTCTGTACAGAGCTGTGGAATATGTCAGTGATATAGAAGTGATGAGAATGTCTGTACAGAGCCGTGGAATATGTCAGTGATATAGAAGTGATGAGAATGTCTGTACAGGGCTGTGGAATATGTCAGTGATATAGAAGTGATGAGAATGTCTGTACAGAGCCGTGGAATATGTCAGTGATATAGAAGTGATGAGAATGTCTGTACAGGGCTGTGGAATATGTCAGTGATATAGAAGTGATGAGAATGTCTGTACAGAGCTGTGGAATATATCAGTGATATAGAAGTGATGAGAATGTCTGTATAGCGCTGTGGAATATGTCAGTGATATAGAAGTGATGACAATGTCTGTACAGTGCTGTGGAATATGTCAGTGATATATAAGAGATGAGAATGTCTGTACAGAGCTGTGGAATATGTCAGTGATATATAAGTGATGAGAATGTCTGTACAGTGCTGTGGAATATGTCAGTGATATAGAAGTGATGACAATGTCTGTACAGTGCTGTGGAATATGTCAGTGATATATAAGAGATGAGAATGTCTGTACAGAGCTGTGGAATATGTCAGTGATATATAAGTGATGAGAATGTCTGTACAGTGCTGTGGAATATGTCAGTGATATATGAGTGATGAGAATGTCTGTACAGTGCTGTGGAATATGTCAGTGATATAGAAGTGATGAGAATGTCTGTACAGAGCTGTGGAATATGTCAGTGATATAGAAGTGATGAGAATGTCTGTACAGTGCTGTGGAATATGTCAGTGATATATAAGTGATGAGAATGTCTGTACAGTGCTGTGGAATATGTCAGTGATATAGAAGTGATGAGAATGTCTGTACAGAGCTGTGGAATATGTCAGTGATATAGAAGTGATGAGAATGTCTGTACAGAGCTGTGGAATATGTCAGTGATATAGAAGTGATGAGAATGTCTGTACAGTGCTGTGGAATATGTCAGTGATATATAAGTGATGAGAATGTCTGTACAGCGCTGTGGAATATGTCAGTGATATATGAGTGATGAGAATGTCTGTACAGTGCTGTGGAATATGTCAGTGATATATAAGTGATGAGAATGTCTGTACAGTGCTGTGGAATATGTCAGTGATATAATTATTCTGCAGAACATCAGGGAGCACTAGAAGCCACATGTCTTTCTCAGCCGTGGTTCCTGCACACATTCTGGGAGGGAATTCATCATTGTGCTTTGCTCCCTTCCTGCCCTCAGCAGCTGGGATGGCTGGGTTGACGTGCTCGTACAAGTCTCTCCCCTCCAGCTGTAGCCTTATAACATACAGGGGGCAGAGGGGCTTACAGAAATGAAAACTTTCCAGGAAAATCCACCCAGTATTTGAAACACAACACGTTCCTCCGCTGGTTCCCCCTCCCATTGCAATCAATCTATCACATTTTAAACTCCTCACCCCGACAAATGTATGTAGAGACGCATAGCTGAAGATTTCCAGAATAAGTACAGTGTCTTATTAACCCAATACGTGCTGGAGCCAGAGGACTGGAGCTGGACATTGATGTAGTGTGGGTTGCCAGCTCCTGGGACAAGTATTGTGCCCCTAACCTATGGCCAATAATACCGCTCCACCACAACCGTACCCATTTAGTTCCCAGTCATTAATAATCCTGTTTAGCCCCCACTCCTACAGGTGATAAATCCTGCACAGATCACTATGAGGACGTCTCCTGACCACGACTTGTTTGTGCATAATTTAGTAATGATGCCTGCTTATATGCCCCCACTGAGTAATCATCCACATTTAGGTGCCAGTCCCCCTCAGTAGCAACTTCCATTTAGGCCCCAGTAGTTATAATGCCCCCTTGTGGTGCCACTAATATGCAATCAGTAGTACCCTCTCTGCATATAATGTCCCCCAGTGGTGCCCTCTGTGCATATAATGTCCCCCAGTGGTGCCCTCTGTGCATATAATGTCCCCTAGTGGTGCCCTCTGTACATATAATGTCCCCTAGTGGTGCCCTCTGTACATATAATGACCTCATAGTGCCATTCCATCATAGAATGCTCCCTGTAGTGCCCTCTCTTCATATAATGACGTCAGTGTCATCTCTTCATAGAATGCCCCCCATTGTGCCCTCCCTACAAATAATGACCTCATAGTGCCATCTCTTCATAGAATGCCCCCCGTAGTGCCCTCTCTGCATATAATGACCTCAGTGTCCTCTCTTCATAGAATGCCCCCATAGTGCCCTCTGTACATATAATGACCTCATAGTGCCATCTCTTCATAGACTGCCCCCAATTGTGCCCTCTCTACATATAATGACCTCATAGTGCCATCCCTTCATAGAATGCCCCCCGTAGTGCCCTCTGTACATATAATGACCTCATAGTGCCATCTCTTCATAGAATGCCCCCAAAGTGCCCTCTGTACATATAATGACCTCATAGTGCCATCTCTTCATAGACTGCCCCCATTGTGCCTCTCTACATATAATGACCTCATAGTACCATCTCTTCATTGAATGCACCCCGTAGTGCCCTCTGTACATATAATGACCTCATAGTGCCATCTCTTCATAGACTGCCCCCAATTGTGCCCTCTCTACATATAATGACCTCATAGTACCATCTCTTCATAGACTGCCCCCATTGTGCCCTCTCTACATATAATGACCTCATAGTGCCATCTCTTCATAGAATGACCCCCGTAGTGCCCTCTGTACATATATTGACCTCATAGTGCCATCTCTTCATAGACTGCCCCCAATTCTGCCCTCTCTACATATAATGACCTCATAGTGCCATCTCTTCATAGAATGCCCCCCGTAGTGCCCTCTCTACATATGACCTCATAGTGCCATCTCTTCATAGACTGCCCCCCCATTGTTCCCTCTCTACATATAATGACCTCATAGTGCCATCTCTTCATAGAATGCCCCCCCGTAGTGCCCTCTGTACATATAATGACCTCATAGTGCCATCTCTTCATAGAATGCCCCCATAGTGCCCTCTGTACATATAATGACCTCATAGTGCCATCTCTTCATAGACTGCCCCCAATTCTGCCCTCTCTACATATAATGACCTCATAGTGCCATCCCTTCATAGAATGCCCCCGTAGTGCCCTCTGTACATATAATGACCTCATGGTGCCATCTCTTCATAGAATGCCTCCCATTGTGCCCTCTCTACATATAATGACCTCATAGTGCCATCTCTTCATAGAATGCCCCCCGTAGTGCCCTCTGTACATATAATGACCTCATAGTACCATCTCTTCATAGACTGCCCCCCATTGTGCCCTCCCTACAAATAATGACCTCATAGTGCCATCTCTTCATAGAATGCCCCCCCCGTAGTGCCCTCTGTACATGTAATGACCTCATGGTGCCATCTCTTCATAGACTGCCCTCAATTGTGCCCTCTCTACATATAATGACCTCATAGTGCCATCTCTTCATAGAATGCCCCCATAGTGCCCTCTGTACATATAATGACCTCATAGTGCCATCTCTTCATAGAATGCCCCCATAGTGCCCTCTGTACATATAATGACCTCATAGTGCCATCTCTTCATAGACCTGCCCCCCATAGTGCCCTCTGTACATATAATGACCTCATAGTGCCATCTCTTCATAGACTGCCCCCATTGTGCCCTCTCTACATATAATGACCTCATAGTACCATCTCTTCATAGACTGCCCCCATTGTGCCCCTCTCTACATATATTGACCTCATAGTGCCATCTCTTCATAGACTGCCCCCAATTCTGCCCTCTCTACATATAATGACCTCATAGTGCCATCTCTTCATAGAATGCCCCCCGTAGTGCCCTCTCTACATATGACCTCATAGTGCCATCTCTTCATAGACTGCCCCCCATTGTGCCCTCTCTACATATAATGACCTCATAGTGCCATCTCTTCATAGAATGCCCCCATAGTGCCCTCTGTACATATAATGACCTCATAGTGCCATCTCTTCATAGACTGCCCCCAATTCTGCCCTCTCTACATATAATGACCTCATAGTGCCATCCCTTCATAGAATGCCCCCCGTAGTGCCCTCTGTACATATAATGACCTCATGGTGCCATCTCTTCATAGAATGCCTCCCATTGTGCCCTCTCTACATATAATGACCTCATAGTGCCATCTCTTCATAGAATGCCCCCCGTAGTGCCCTCTGTACATATAATGACCTCATAGTACCATCTCTTCATAGACTGCCCCCCATTGTGCCCTCCCTACAAATAATGACCTCATAGTGCCATCTCTTCATAGAATGCCCCCCGTAGTGCCCTCTGTACATATAATGACCTCATAGTGCCATCTCTTCATAGACTGCCCTCAATTGTGCCCTCTCTACATATAATGACCTCATAGTGCCATCTCTTCATAGAATGCCCCCATAGTGCCCTCTGTACATATAATGACCTCATAGTGCCATCTCTTCATAGACTGCCCCCATAGTGCCCTCTGTACATATAATGACCTCATAGTGCCATCTCTTCATAGAATGCCCCCCATAGTACCATCCAGCCTGCAGCCCTGGTTTCCTGCGACCGGCACAGGAGGTTGCAATGACCCACTGGTCATGAAGCTTAAGGGTGGGCATGGGAACCATCGCCTCCTGTGCCCCCGTCAACTCTTTCCACCCTTGGATACCCCTCATTTATATTATGAGCACCAGATGGCGCTGCAGGAATTCCTTAATATATGTCTACCTGACACTGGGGAGGGGTCCTGAATACATCTGTACTTCTTCCTTGTTATCATCCACACCACTGTATGTACCACGTGGTCCACAAACCACAGATCTGCAGAATACGTACACTGGCCGAATGCATGCTGCACTTACCTATTCTTGTCTGCAGGACATGTCCTATGATTAGCAGACAGTTCACCGATGACATCCACGTGCCGCTTTAGTTGTGGCCCTATAGAAATGAATTCGTCCGCCTGCGATCCAAAAAGCAATGCAGCTTGGACACAGATGCAGAATACTGATGTGTATGAGCCCCTAGTCTCCGAATATCAGGAGGGGGGTTGTATTTCTCCTTGAGGAGAGCGCCTCGTAGGTGTAAGGAGTCTTCTAGGCCACGCAGTGCTCCTCTGGTGGCCCTGGATATCAGCCACCCATTGAGGTACGATGGCCACAGGTGGTGGCACTGCCTTTGGGTCTCGTTGCCCGTGTTTGTTGACTTCTTTCCTTATTTGCAGAGGTTACCGAACTGGATAAATCCTACGAATATGCTGCAGCTCTGCGTTTGCGGTGAAATACTTGAACGTGTCTGGCCACGTTCCTTAGCTGCGCCATTCTCCAGGTCCATGGACGACCCTCTGAGGGGAGACCAGGCTGAAGCACAGGGTTGCTTGGTCTGATTTCTTAGCTATAAACATTCTTCTTCCCTTTTATCCTGTACATTATGTTGAATTCTGCTCTTTAACTTGTGCTTCGCAGTATAAAAACAGGTGGAGATCCTGTGCAGTGAGTGAGGTGTACATTACAGTGTGTCCACCAGGGGGCAGCAGAACAACCCATCCAGTATCCGTGTATACTGCGCCTCCTCAGAACAGTTGTGCTCAGGTTAGAAGTCTCGTCATTGAGACCGACAACCTGCACGTCGCGGGCCCCTCTCTGTATCGGGCCCCCTCTCATTAGGTTTCCATTGTTTTGCTGCTTCGAGGTGTTTGATTCTGTCACACTATAATCTGTATATCAGACTGCCATCTACACCTGATTATGGTCCACCGACCACACAGGACATGAGGATCTCCAGTAATGTCACCAACAAGGTCCAACTGACCCATAAGAAATGGACCAAATGGGGGTTATCTTCTGTGCATCTTTAGGGTCCGTTATTGTGTCTGCCCCTGTGGTGTTCCCGTACTTACCTCTCAATGTGCCCCCCTGTATCAGACTCCATTCCCGAATTCTCCATTAGTGTTTCATGTTGAAGCCTGTTATGTATGTTCACTGCTTTGTGTCCTGCAGCTTTGATTAAGGGCTTGTGCACACAATCTTTGGATATTTTGCGGATCACAGATTCCAGCAGTGCGCATCCTGCATTTTACGGAACGTCTGGCCCATAGTAGAACCGTCCTATCCTCTGTAATCCGGACATGAATAGCACGTGTTCTGTGTTTTTGCAGATGTCACAGAACAGACATATAAATGCGGACAGAATACGGCGTGCTGTTCACATCTTTTGCGCACCACTGAAGTGAATGGGTCTCTATCTGACCCACAAAAAACGCAGATTGGATATGGACAAAAACCGCGGTCATGTGCATGAGCCCTAATACTGATGAATTGTGTGAAACTGCTCTGCTCCTCTGCAGACGGCCATTCTCAGAACAGTAGTGTTTTGTTTATGCGCAAATCGCGGATCGGCAAAACACGTATACCGGCTGTGTGCATTGTGCATCTTGAGGGCCGCACATGGCCGGCACTATGATTGCGATTGCAGACAAGAATAGGACTTGCTTTATCTGTTTTGCGGGGTCGTGGAACAGAACAACGGATGCAGACAGAACATGGTGTGCTGTCTGCATCTTTTGCGGCCCGACTGAAATGAATGGGTCCGCACCCGTTCCGCAAAACTGCAGAATGAATGCCGTCTGAATGAGTCCTTACTGGGATTTATCATGTAGATGCAGTTAATACCAGCACTTACTAATGTATTGGGATTCTCCATGTTGCTTCCTTTGCTGGCTGCATTCATTTTTCCATCACCTTATACACTGCTCATATCCAGGGGTTATGACCACCCTGTACTCCAGCAGCAGTGGTTGCACGTTACTGGAAAAACTGCCCGCCTCTCTGGTGGCCGGGACCATGGGAGTGCACATAAGATAAGCCAGTGGTTTTTTTTTCCTACAGTGTGCAAGCACGACCACTGCTGGAGTACAGAGTGGTCATAACCCCTGGATACGAGCTGTGTATAACGTGAAGGGAAAATGAATCCGGCCAGCAATGGATGGAATATGGAGAATCACGATACATAAGTGTCTTGTAGTAACCGCATCTACATGATAAATGCCACTTACTGAAGTCCGACCACCCCTTTAAGGATCCTCTATGAACACACTGATGAAGGATTCTCTGCCTGTGACCCTGCTGTGTATAAAACGTAATGAAAGAAGGACGCGGAGACGCCAGGACGTTGAACTTGTCTTTATAAACGCTCATTTGTTTACAATTCTAATACCAGAATTCATCAAGAAAATAGTCTGCTTTTCCAATGCTTCCCATTGACGTTAATAACGTGTGCAGCAGTGATTCACAGTAAGACTGAGCAGAAAGGCAATAATCACATGAACACGGCGTACTGAGCGGAGGGGACACGGCCGGATCAGAATCAGGGACAACCCAATGAGATATCGGGACCAGTCAGGCCCAGGTCATGGTAGAGACGGACTACGCCGGGGCACACGGACCTCCTGGACTGCTCTACGTGCAGATTCTTAGCTGGAAATATGGCGGCAGGTGATTTATATGAATGGGACATTTAGAAATAAAAGCAAGAACTTTACAGAGAACCTGTCGCCCTTTGGTGCTTGAAAGTTTGTGAACCCTTCAGAAACATCTATATTTCTGCATAAATTTGACCTAAAACAACATCAAATTCTCACAGGTCTTAAAAGTAGATAAAAAAACCAAATTAAACAAATGAGTCACAAATATTAGATCTGGTTTTTATTTATTGGGGGAAATAATTCAGTATGATATCTGTGGCAAAAGTATGTGAACCTTTAAAGATAGGACCATCCGGTGCAGTCAGAGCCGTGCTCCGTTTAAGGACCGCCAAGGGCTCTAATTAAACTAATAAGACCGCACTGCTCAGTGGGCCTGTATTGTTAATGGTTGCGGCTCCCATTAACCATAGACCCACTGAACATGGCTACCTCATTAGTTAATTAGAGCCCGTGGCCCTTTCGTGTGCACTGTACTTGAAAGCAGCTCAGCTGTGTCACAAGCGCTACTCAACTGCACCGTGTGGTCTTATCCTTAGGTCTAGAAGATAATGTGAAGGTGAATTTAGATGTTTTCAATCAATGGGGTGACAATCAGGTGTGCGGAGGCGACCGGTTTTATTTAAAGAGCAAGGATCGGTCAAAGTCTGAGCTTCACAACACATGAACGTGTATCTTAGCAGAAACAAAGGACATTTGTGAGGACCTCAGAAGAAGAGTTGTGGATGCTCGTCAAGCTGGAAATGATCACAAAACCAACTCTAAAGAGGCTCAGCTCCATCAATCGACAGTCAGATTGTGTACAAATGGAGGAAATACAAGACCATTATTACCCTCCCCAGGAGTGGTTGACCAACAAAGATTATGTCGAGAGCAAGGCGTGTAATAGTCTAGGAGGTCAGGAAACTAAAGGCCTTTATCACATTAGCTAATGTTCATGAACTCACCATCAGGAGAACACTGCACCACAGTGGCAGGAATGCAAGGAGGAAGATGCCGCTCTCCAAAAAGAACATTGCTGCCCGACTGCAGTTTGTAAAGATCAGCTGGACAAGCCAGGAGACTTGAAAGAATATTCTGTGGACAGATGAGGCCAAAATAAAACTTTTTTGTTTAAATGAGAGAAAGGAAAACCCTGCAGCATAAAGACGTCATCTCATCTGTGACGGTGCTGGTCTGATCATGGTTTGGGACCTGTTCTGCTGCCTCTGGTCCAGTCTGACTTGTTATCACCGATAGAACACTGAATTCTGAATTATATCAGCAAATTCTAAAGAAAAATGTCCGGCGTTAGCAGGAACAAGGGGGTCACAGCACATACTGAAAGCAAAGGTTCACATACTTTACCGCTCACAGATGTGATATTGGATTGTTTCTTCTTAATAATTTTTTGTGACTCATTTGTCTAATTTGGTTCTTTTAGGACTAGTGTAAAAAGCTGATGTAGTTTTAGGTCAAATTATGCAGAAATATAGAGGATTCTGAAGGGTTCACACATTTTTAAGCACCACAGTAGATACATAGAGATTCATATATACAATGGGGTAACGCAGGCTCTGGAGAAGCTGCACGTCACATGAAAGCCTTGTGCCAAACCAGTGCTTGATATGTTTATATGCTATATAAGTTCTCGTACAATCCGGAAGTGAAAGATTCTCTTTAAAGTCTTGGGGATCGTTTCCCTCTTTACACCCCCATAGAACATTCTCCACCCTCTGTCCATCCCTCCCACTTCTCCGCCCTCTCTACGCCCCACAGAAGTTTCTCCGCCCTCTCTACACCCCACAGAAGCTTCTCCGCTCTCTCTACACCCCAGAGGCTTCTCCGCCCTCTCTACACCCCACAGAGGCTTCTCCGCTCTCTCTACACCCCACAGAGGCTTCTCCGCTCTCTCTCTACACCCCACAGAGGCTTCTACACCCCACAGAGGCTTCTCTGCCCTCTCTACACCCCACAGAGGCTTCTACACCCCGCAGAGGCTTCTCTGCCCTCTCTACACCCCACAGAGGCTTCTCTGCCCTCTCTACACCCCACAGAGGCTTCTCCGCCCTCTCTACACCACACAGAAGCTTCCCCGCCCTCTCTACACCCCACAGAGGCTTCTCCGCCCTCTCTACACCCCACAGAAGCTTCCCCGCCCTCTCTACACCCCACAGAAGCTTCTCCACCTTCTGCCCATGGTTAGAATGCTCTGATTACAGATACAACACAGTCTGATAATGTGACGGTTAATGGTTCTCTGCTGCCATCTTGTGGACAATTTTGATTATTACAGGAGTACAATAAATGATGCACAAACTTTTCTGCAAACATTTTGAACAGAGTTGAATTCTCCTTGTGCCGCATTGTGCACAGTAACAAGTACAAACACAAATCAGTGAGAAGTGCCACAATCCGATCATTACTCATTATATATATAACCAGGAATGGTCACCAGGTTTGTGAGGACAGACTGTCAATCACCTTTAAATCACCTTTTTATGTTAAACATCTATATCTTTTAGAATTTTTGGTGGTGTTTTTTTTTTCATGGCACTATGTATATTAAAAAATGTATATAATCCTGCAATTTCTACGCCGGCCTCTAGGCCCAATAATAGGTCGTGACTTCCTGTTCTGTACTGGTAACTTTCCAGTAGCCATTATAATCATCAGCACATGCAGAATGACAAGTAACACCTCTGTATCGATAACACAGGATTCACAATGCATAAGCAGGCGACTGCTGGGAGGGAGCGTTCCCTTCCTGATAATTGTCTGATAGTCGGCATCATATAAATGCTCCTTTAACATATTTAAGGCTTCTTGGCCAGTGTGAAAATGCATTTTTTAATATACACAGAGTAACCATGTTACATGGAAAAAAAAAAAATTCTAAAAAAAAAAAAATGTTTTTGTGATTTAAGCGATAGGTAATTTTCGGATGACACATCGACTTTAACACCTCGATGGTGAGATGTATCTGCATCTGATTGCGTTCAGTCATCACATTGCACAGATTAGATTGGATGATCAGATTGTATCAGCGCGACTGTTGCTTAGTGACGGTAACATTCTCTGAAATGTTCTCTCTGCCCCGGGACAGGAGTGGCGCCCCCTTCTGTTGGACTATGGTATGACTCCTTGCACACTGTGCTGTAGCGTTGGCTTAGTCCACTCGCCATGCGATGGTCTCAACCCAACCGCACGCGAATCAAGAACACGTGAAAGCTGATACAAAACTGACACAGAGGGATAAAGATCCATAATACAAAAATAGAGCTTCTTTTAAACTTTGCTGATACAATAGATTTTTAACCCTTTCTATATTTTTTTTTTGTTTTAGTTTTGTAATACACAATTTTTTTTAAATTTTTTATACATAGTATCACAAGAACAACACATGAAAACTCTCATTGCTGGTGATCCCCAGAGCGCTCTGTATGGAACCCCCTAGTCCTGCAGCATCTCAAAACTGATGCACTATGGTAGAGCCGGGCGTTCCCCCTCTGCTGTAATCGCTGTGTATAATGAACACATCTGCAGCTGTACTGCTCCACGTCTGCACCCGTCCTGGCAGCCCCTGCAGCTTCAGGCCTCATTCACATGAGAGTGAAAAACGGACGCGTGACAGCAGTTGTTAAGGCCCATTTTCAGAACCATTGCAGTCTATGGGGCTATTCACGTAGCTTTTTTTTTTTTTTTTTGGATGGACCCCGTCGAAATCAGCAGAACCAGTTTTAACGGCTATTTTGACAGGAGTGCACCCGTCTAATGGCGATTAAGAACAGGTATACTAGAGGAGGAAAAAACGGACGCACAGAGACACTCGCTGCTCACTGGATGCAGCAGGACCTGCACCCCCAGCGTCACAGAATCACACTGGGCGTCAGGCCCTGCTGCCTCCAGTGAAGAGCCGTTTTTTTTTTTTTTTGTTTTTTTTTAATGGCCAGCACTACTGTGGGTGGGGGGGTCATTATATATGGGGGTAGATATACACACACACACTGAGGATATTTGACAGACCATTTATAATACTGGGGGCCATAATGTATACTGAGGGCACTGCAGGGGTTAGGATTTTAAAAAAGGGCAATGAAATTCATCAGTTTTTAATGGTGTTTTTCCCCCGATGTCGTGTGAATGTGGCCTCAGAGTCTCCCAGAATCTCATGAGACGATTCCTTCCCGTCGGGATCCGCTCATTCCCCCTGTAAATCTCAAGTTAAGACCAAAGAGAATTTATATCCGTTTCTGGAGAAGCTGGGTGATAAAAACATGGCCGCCATGACAGCTCGGCTTTACTGAGTAGGTGATTTTTTTTTTTTAGAAATCTAACATTGAACGTACGACCCTCTAGTTTTCAGGTCCGCGCTCTGTACCTCATCTGGGAGACCTTCCTACAGTCCCCACCTGTGATGTCTCATATTAGACTGCACTCTTTTTGCGAGGACGGCGGCATCTAAAGGTCAGAACATAGATGATGCTCAGTGTTCACAACCCTCCCTTCACTCGATGAATTTCCAGTTATTTACAGCAGTGAAGGGGTTACTACAAAAACTAAAAACTTATCTTTTCAGCGGAAATGTACACAGGGCCTCAGGGGTGAAGTCCACATTACACAATTAGGGCTCAGTCCAACAAACTGGTGGTCATTGTCCCCGAAGAGATTAAGGCAAAGTTTTCACATGCACAGAGCTGCTCCGGGACAGGGTCACACCCGCGGCTGCATCAGTAAGGCACTGATTAGGAGAGACTACAACCTCCATCATCTCAGCCGTAACCTCACACAGGACATGGGGGGGGGGAATAAAACCTCAGTGATACGCAGCTTTGCCTTGAGGTTTTGGGACTCTTTAATTATCAAGTCTTTGGGGGCAATAACTGAAGATAATGTCAGGACAGTGAGATAAGCGGCGCCTGCTGTGCGGGAGATGCTCAGGATTACCTCCACTCTAACGGGGTTGTCCCCGGCTGGAACGGCGTACTTCCCGAGTCCACTGCAGTTCGGTCCCCCGTGTAAACTTCTGGAATGGACGGGGTCACGTGCCGCTGCCGCAGTGACGTGTCCGTGGCACATCATCCTGTCCAATCCACAGTTACGGGGACCGAAGAGCGGTGAAGGCAGCAGTGGACCCCGAGCCGAAACATTCGGTGGGCAGGCGGGGGAATTCAAAATGGAAGGGAATCCCAGAAAACCCCTTTAAATCCACATTTAAGAATGAGTTACTTGACTCTTCTTGTACATGAAGTCTTAAAGACAGCCCGTCGCCTCTCCTGATACCTCAGCTTTACTAACTACAATCAGTGCTGCCAGTGTCAGACTGGGCAGAAACACACCGCTAACTGGTAACACCCAGCTGGACCTTTATAGCAGACTGCTAGCAATTCATTTATTAACTTCTAGAAGGAATAATAGAAGAACAGTACAATGTAGCGTCATATAAAAAGATGTTCCAGAATATTTAGATGGGGAATGCGGACACGTGCGGGGAGGTGACTTACACCCCATGGGCCCCATACACATTGGACTGACTGTGTCAGTTTTGTTAGGGGGGGGCCGTGTTACTGAAGAGGAGGATCAGGTGCTGAGGATCAGGACGACACATAGGATGTATTAGTGGTTTAGTACATGAGGCCCTCCATTACTGCAGTGTCATGGCTTCCCATCACATATCAGCCCCCAGCGGAGGGAAGGAACGCCCGGCTCTGGTTTGGGGGCTCCCACAATTCTCCCTGCTAGTCACTATAGTAAGAGAAACAGAAGAGGTATAACACGGCATTAATAGTAAGAGGGGACGGGGGGGAGGCTTCACAGAAGCGTGCTATTAGCATTGGCTCAGGTTTACGAGTAAGACGCCCTCGTGCAGAATAGAGAGCGGCAATGAAGAAGACAGAACAAGTTTCTTTGGAAAATATACAGAGAGCATTTTATACTTTACAAGAAGAAACACAGGCCAGACTGCACGTCCGCCGAGCACTGACCTACCCTGCAACAAAACTGAGGGTCACCGTCTGTCCACCGTCCTGGATGAATACGTGGAGTCAGCCGGGCCCCTCCTTACCGAATACTATGGGCTGGCAGTGCCATCGGCTCGCTGGTCTCAGCACTTTTGGCGCTTTGGATCTGTTTGGGCTACAACGACCTTCAGGTATCAATGACTGCAAAAAAAAATGGCTGCAGCTGTAGCACCAAATAGACAAAGAGCCGAAAGGTTGTCTTCTCTGCCACCGACGAGCCTGGGACCGTCCGCGACCTGAGAGTAAGATGCTTATTCCTCATCCACTAAAGTACAAAGGCTTAGACGTCTCCAGGTCCATGAGGACCACATCTACAGTCCGGCAGGTGAAAGATAAGAAGGAGCCGGGACCGAACCTCCGCATGGAGTCCTGGTTTTGGTTGTACAAATCTCTGCTGCTTGTGATACGTGGACAAATCTATACTAACATTATAACGACTGGGATTTTCTGCCTCCGCCAGTTCCCCCTGTGACCAGAGAGGTTAAGTGATGCTCTGAAGCCCTCTCTAGACGGAAAGGAGTTTGAAAACATTGGACAAAATCCCTGAATTCTACCCGTGGTGCCCAAGTCCTTATTTATCGCTCTTCTGATACTGATATTGTATGTATTTTTTTTTTTATTATTTTTATTTTTCTATTAAAGAGGCAGTAAATCCCGGTCTTTGGGTTTCTAAACTTTCTCGAATACATAAAAACAAAAATAATCCATTAAATCTGTAGTGCCTTGTTCCAAAAAGAGCCTTAATACAAGCTAACCAATCACCCAAACGGTTCTAAAAAAACCAAAAACATCCGGCAGTGGAGCGACTGTACGACTTACACCACAGGATGAAAACAGTCCACACGTCAAATGCCAAAATCCTCACCGTAAAACGCTGGTGAGGGGCACGCGGTAAGCTCTGCGCCGAGCTTCACTCTGAGATGTTGTTTTTGATGATTAAGGCCTAATATCAGACATGGGATTGATCCCCCACTCTTCCTGGCCGGGCCGGTGGAGGACAGCTGATGGCGATGACCCAGGATCAGCAAAGTCTTCCACAGTCCTTATGCATCATATGTATTGAAAACCAAAAATAAAAATACATTCACCCTCCGGGATCTTTGCAGGTTTTTCCATGTTTCAGATACTGGGGTCAAAAATTACCAAGAACAGCGACTGAAGCTTCAGCAGCGACAACCAGGCCATCCTAAAGGAAAAGAGAAAGAGACCTTGAGGGCGAGCCCGGCCGGCACACATCCCAGGCGTCCCAGGTCACTTTCTGCTGTTCATGATGGGACCGTGCAGTCCTAGCTCCGTGGATGGACTGAAGGCGCGCATGTGACATAGGATGAGGGATCCTGGACGTTTTCTTGAAGCGTGGAGGGACCACAGTGTCTCTTGAGGGCGTCCTATAAGAAGTCTATTGCCCTCGGCACAAAGGGACATAAGACCTCGCTTCTCTTAAGTCATTTGATGAGGCGCTTCCAGCATCTCCATTAAGAAGGTGTCGATGGGTGTGTCTCCTATAAGCTTGAAGAAGAAAAGGTGTTCCAAGCATTTGAGGCCGATGGAGCGGAGAGCAGGCAGACGCAACAAAAGCTTTGCAAACCTGTCGGTCAATAAGAAAAGATATGGAGATCAGCAACGAGAAGCGAAGACGTCATGTAGACATATATCAAGTATTGGGAGCCCCTCCCCCGACGCTGCGCCCGTAGCATCGGCATACAGTCATTGATGCTGGACATGGTTCCAGGCTACATCTGGATGAAGCGACTGCTGTGGGTAATGGGTTAAACCTCTTCCCGATGCAGATGATTCCGCACGGACCTCAGAGAGAGAAGCTCAGAAATCTCATTAACAGTTCACTGCGCTCTCATGAGATCGAGGCATATTATTTTCCCCGTCATCACGCAATCTACGTGGTCAGGGAGAAAAAAAATAAACCAAATCCTTTTAGAGATTGGAAAGAGGCCAAGAAAAGAGATAATTTCTGCTGAGTTGTTGAGAACAGAAGTCGCAGCGCCAGGAAAAACAAGACTTTCTGAACGCCGTCCAGGAAGCGCAAACTTTACAATATAACCTAAAACATATGAAGGGCGGGGGAAGGGCCCCATCCTACAGCGCCCCCGGCTGAGCCGTCTTCTGCTTCCTCAGACGATGTGGGGTGAAGAGAGGGTGATGATTGTTAGGTGATCATATTGAGGACATTGAGTATGGCCTGGAGGTGGGAGCGTAAGACATGGCGTGACACTAGTATATGTGTGCACTATGGTGATCTGCACCAGTAGACATGGCGTGACACTGGTATATGTGTGCACTATGGTGATCTGCACCAGTAGACATGGCGTGACACTGGTATATGTGTGCACTATGGTGATCTGCACCAGTAGACATGGCGTGGGCCTGACACTGGTATATGTGTGCACTATGGTGATCTGCACCCGTAGACATGGCGTGGGCCTGACACTGGTATATGTGTGCACTATGGTGATCTGCACCAGTAGACATGGCGTGGGCGTGACACTGGTATATGTGTGCACTATGGTGATCTGCACCCGTAGACATGGTGTGGGCCTGACACTGGTATATGTGTGCACTATGGTGATCTGCACCAGTAGACATGGCGTGACACTGGTATATGTGTGCACTATGGTGATCTGCACCAGTAGACATGGCGTGGGCCTGACACTGGTATATGTGTGCACTATGGTGATCTGCACCAGTAGACATGGCGTGACACTGGTATATGTGTGCACTATGGTGATCTGCACCAGTAGACATGGCGTGACACTGGTATATGTGTGCACTATGGTGATCTGCACCAGTAGACATGGCGTGACACTGGTATATGTGTGCACTATGGTGATCTGCACCAGTAGACATGGCGTGGGCCTGACACTGGTATATGTGTGCACTATGGTGATCTGCACCAGTAGACATGGCGTGGGCCTGACACTGGTATATGTGTGCACTATGGTGATCTGCACCAGTAGACATGGCGTGACACTGGTATATGTGTGCACTATGGTGATCTGCACCAGTAGACATGGCGTGGGCCTGACACTGGTATATGTGTGCACTATGGTGATCTGCACCAGTAGCCTTTATTTTTCTCCAGATCAGCGTTCACAGTACCGCTACTTGTTACTGGAAACAGTCAGCAAGCTTGTGGACAGAAACCCCACACAGTGTAGGTGAGCGTCTTTAAGTTCAGTCTAGCTGGCCTTTCTGAAACCTTCTCCCTGCTCAGCAGAATGGTATGGCCCATGAATTAACCCTGTGTAATGCATCCACGGGCTCAACATGGTGGACGTGTATCAGGTCACATGACCAGCGTCATGTTTTTTCCCCTTGCAGCGCACTAATGACCCGGAGACGCCCTTGATTCCAGAGGGGCCCGCTCACATCTGTCCGTCCTCATGCTTGTTGGCTGCACGTGGTCTGGCAGTGATGTGTGGACTATGACTACACACCAGACAGGTCCAGGGCATCTATATGTCTTCAGCTCCTGTGCAGAGCTATGTGTCTCCATGGCCGGCAGCCATATTCCTTCTGTCTACCCTCTCACCCTTGATAAGCAGCCATGCAGAACCAGGGACTACACAAGGTCTGTCCGTTACCGTGGATACACATAGCTCAGCACAGGAGCTGCAGACACTAAATACTGTCGACTTTAACCTATTTGGTCCACATTTGCCATCAGGTCAGGACTATAAGTCTCCGGGGTCATCTCCTCAGTTTCCTGTTCTATTTCTGCAGCGGTCGGCACAAGCGTTTCACCAGTAGAAAGCGGCTCAGGCCTAAAATACTACACCTGGTCAGGATTTCCTGCCGTGATACTGAGCGTAGCCAAAAATACAGAGGGACGGACGGCAGCTACTCACCTCCCCGGCTGCTCCGGGTACTTGTGTTTACAGTAAGCTTCCAGCGATGCATAGACCTTCTCACGTAAGGCCTCCACCTCTGAGGGGTTGGAGAGACCCTTCGAGTCTGCAGGAAAGAAACAGCATCACAGCCGGTCAGGAGACAGTCAGTGAAACATACAATAAGACACGGCCACGTGTAAGGAAAGTGTTCCGGGTGTGACGATGCCCAGGGGCTGCCCGAGCCCTCCGCATGGCTGCCAGCCGGATGCATAATGACCTGATGATCCCAACTGTATTACTGTCCTCAGGATGGCGGCACACTATAATAGTGCAGGGGGGCATGGGAGCTGAGGGTCACCATTTACCCTCACAGGCCTGTGTACGAATGTGCGGGCTGTGCATACTATTGGTGCATACTGGGGGTACTATATCGGAGCATTATTAATACTGGGGGCACTATATGGGAGCATTATTAATACTGGGGGCACTATATGGGAGCATTATTAATACTGGGGGCACTATATGGGAGCATTATATGGGAGCATTATTAATACTGGGGGTACTATATGGGGCATTATTAATACTGGGGGTACTATATGGGAGCATTATTAATACTGGGGGTAATATATGGGAGCATTATTAATACTGGGGGTACTATATGGGAGCATTATTAATACTGGGGGTAATATATGGGAGCATTATTAATACTGGGGGCACTATATGGGGCATTATTAATACTGGGGTACTATATGGGGCATTATTAATACTGGGGGTTCTAGATGGGAGCATTATTAATACTGGGGGCACTATATGGGGCATTATTAATACTGGGGGTACTATATGGGGCATTATTAATACTGGGGGTACTATATGGGGCATTATTAATACTGGGGGTAATATATGGGAGCATTATTAATACTGGGGGTAATATATGGGGCATTATTAATACTGGGGGTACTATATGGGGCATTATTAATACTGGGGGTACTATATGGGGCATTATTAATACTGGGGGTACTATATGGGGCATTATTAATACTGGGGGTAATATATGGGAGCATTATTAATACTGGGGGTAATATATGGGGCATTATTAATACTGGGGGTACTAGATGGGAGCATTATTAATACTGGGGGCACTATATGGGAGCATTATTAATACTGGGGGTACTATATGGGAGCATTATTAATACTGGGGGCACTATATGGGAGCATTATTAATACTGGGGGTACTATATGGTGCATTGTTATTGCTGGAGGCATTATATGGGAGCATTATTATTGCTGGAGGCACTATATGGGAGCATTATCAATACTGGGGGAACTATATGGGAGCATTATTATTGCTGGAGGCACTATATGGGAGCATTATTAATTCTGGGGGAACTATATGGGAGCATTATTATTGCTGGAGGCACTATATGGGAGCATTATTAATACTGAGGCTACTATATGAGAGCATTATTAATACTGGGAGCACTATATGGGAGCATCATTATTGCTGGAGGCACTATATGGGAGCATTATCAATACTGAGGGAACTATATGGGAGCATTATTATTGCTGGAGGCACTATATGGGAGCATTATCAATACTGAGGGAACTATATGGGAGCATTATTAATACTGGGGGCACTATATGGGAGCATTATCAATACTGGGGGAACTATATGGGACCATTATTATTGCTGGATTCACTATATGGGAGCATTATTATTGCTGGAGGCTTTATATGGGGCATTGTTATTGCTGGAGGCACTATATGGGAGCATTATCAATACTGGGGGAACTATATGGGAGCATTATAACTGCTGTAACCACTGTGGGGGAGCATATACTACTGGGGCCTGCTATGGGGGGGGGGCATTATTACTGCTGTGGACACTTGTTTTCTGCAGTATATTATTTCTCAGCATTGGGGGGCACGGGGAGAAGTGGGGAGGATGACTGTCTGTGTGGCAAACTGCAGAGATTAGATGTGGCTGAAAGAAGTCGTCATGGCGGTCTGGTGCAAATAGAGATGAGGAAAGAGAAGGTCTACATTAGAGTCGTCATCACTGGATCTAACAGGTATGTGGCGCTGTATTCTCCTGTATGTTTGATAGGGCTGAAAAACCTGGCAGGATGCTGAATGTAGGGCTGTCTCCTGCATCTTCCTCCATATCATAGAGACTAATAAGAGGACAGAACATGGCGGCTGGCACTGACAGCCATGAGGGGCAGCTCCTGGGGAGGTAATTTGTGCGGCTGGTACAGTTTCTTTGCTGCACTAGCCTATTTTTGCTGGCACCACCTTCTGTCAGTTTGGACCACCTACAACATAGGGCCACTTTTAGTCCTTCCGGGGCCACTTTAAGTCCCCAGTCCGCCCCTGGAATTGTCTCCTGTACGTGCTGATGAAATAAGGACCTGATTAGTGTGATTTGCAGTTGGCAGAGCCATCGGGCTGCAGTCTCCATGTTGGCTCCATCACCCTAGCTGTGGCGCCAGCGCACATGATGTCAGACCCCTCCTGGCCTCACATTTGGTCCACATTAGCTCTGCAGCTGGACACAGATTTGGGTAAACGAGCACTCACCTGGGTTGAATAAGACGATTGCTCGTAAGCAGCCCAGCTCCGTCTTGTCCATCTGCATATCCCGCATTTTGGAGACCAGTTCTGTGAGGACCCTGGAAAAATAAAAGTGCAGCTGGATCACACATGGGGTGAGGCCTCCACATACAGCGGACAATTGGTGAATATAAACTGCAGCAATTATTAGGATGATTCATGTGTGGAGCGGCTCCCGCAGCACGCAGAGCCGGAGCGGCCACTAAACACAGGAAAGCACGGATTCCTCCGTAATTATATCCTCCATTATTCATATAACAGACCTTCAGTGACAGACATTTCTGAACACTCCTGCCACTGTACTGCAGCCACTAAATAGTGGACGCCACCGTACTGCAGCCACTAAATAGTGGACGCCACCGTACTGCAGCCACTAAATAGTGGACGCCACCGTACTGCAGCCACTGAATAGTGGACGCCACCGTACTGCAGCCACTAAATAGTGGACGCCACTGTACTGCAGCCACTAAATAGTGGACGCCACCGTACTGCAGCCACTAAATAGTGGACGCCACCGTACTGCAGCCACTAAATAGTGGACGCCACCGTACTGCAGCCACTAAATAGTGGACGCCACTGTACTGCAGCCACTAAATAGTGGACGCCACTGTACTGCAGCCACTAAATAGTGGACGCCACTGTACTGCAGCCACTAAATAGTGGACGCCACTGTACTGCAGCCACTAAATAGTGGACGCCACCGTACTGCAGCCACTAAATAGTGGACGCCACCGTACTGCAGCCACTAAATAGTGGACGCCAACGTACTGCTGCCACTAAATAGTGGACGCCACTGTACTGCAGCCACTAAATAGTGGACGCCACTGTACTGCAGCCACTAAATAGTGGACGCCACTGTACTGCAGCCACTAAATAGTGGACGCCACTGTACTGCAGCCACTAAATAGTGGACGCCACTGTACTGCAGCCACTAAATAGTGGACGCCACCGTACTGCAGCCACTAAATAGTGGACGCCACCGTACTGCAGCCACTAAATAGTGGACGCCAACGTACTGCTGCCACTAAATAGTGGACGCCACTGTACTGCAGCCACTAAATAGTGGACGCCACTGTACTGCAGCCACTAAATAGTGGACGCCACTGTACTGCAGCCACTAAATAGTGGACGCCACTGTACTGCAGCCACTAAATAGTGGACGCCACTGTACTGCAGCCACTAAATAGTGGACGCCACCGTACTGCAGCCACTAAATAGTGGACGCCAACGTACTGCTGCCACTAAATAGTGGACTGCAGTGTATGAGCAGGAAAGTCAGCATAAAAAGATAAATCATGTCCTATACTTGTCCGCAACAGCAGACAAGTATAGGCATTTTGAATGGGGCGCCTGGCCATGTGTTCCGCAGTGCTGTGGAAGACACGCCAGGCGGCAGCCGTAGTATTGTGGGTCCGCATTATTGCGGACATGCAATAATACAGCCATCTGAATGAGCCCTTATTTATAGATCCCTGGTCCGGCCTTCCCTTATCAGTATATATCAGTATATACTACTGGATTTCTGCAGAGCTGGATCCTAATGTTTTCCTCCGATGTGAAATCCCATTCAAAATAACCCTGGAATCAGAATTTAATAATACTCTCATACCGGTCAAAGATGGCGCCGACTCCTGCACTGTGTGCGCTGTTCCGGTGAACGTGCAGGCCGGTGGCTAAGAGGATTCCATCTTTGACGGCTATTGATCGATGGGAGAAGGAGGCGATGAGGAGTTCATTCCACCCTGCACAAAACAGCAAACATCTTATAAGACGGACCGGACCGCTCCGGTGGGGGGGGGGGGGTGAGAAGATACTGACAGAAGAGGACGGCTCAAGGACGTGTATTTTTAGGGGAAGGTTTGGTGAGCCCCCCCTATAAATTCACATTTTATGGACTGAAGTATAAAATATTGATCAGTTTTATCACTTTAGGGTCCGGACCCTCACAGAGAACTCAATGTGACGCTTCTTCCCGTCCTTCTCTGCTTCTAGATGTCATGGAAGGAGATGAGCGCCGCGCCTCGTCCGCTCCATTTTCCCTGAAGCCGCGTTTCATCTCCTATTAGAAGACGCATGAGTGGATTCCGCCGCAGTTAGCTGGATGTTGGGCTGTTAATGTTTTATGTGCGGTCATTCCCCAGAGTCTGTTCCCGGCTCTCAATAATACATGAAGTCACTGGTAAAATCCTGCAGGGAGGCTATTTAAAGCGGCGGCCCAGTCTATGGCGACTGCTTCAGGGAATTATTGGGAATGTGCGAATCGATCCGTTCATCTGAATGGATTTTACGTCTGCGAGGAGCCGTCCCTCTACAGACGATTCTCTGGCAGATTAACATGGCCGCACATCTCATGTTGCGCATGCGCTGTTACTGCGAGTATCTGCCTGGTAGACTGAATCAGCGTTTGTGCACGCAAATCCGTTTTGATACCATTACATGTGCTGATACTTGGTAATTCCAAGCATGTGCCATTACTGCAATGAGATGTGCGGCCATGTTAATGGCCCAGAAAGTAAGTTCACTTGCCTGGTGCAGGAATAATGTCACTGGTGAACGCGGCAGCGGCAGGGCACGGGCGTGTTCACACAGCAGATCTCTTTCATATGTACGTCTGAATGGATTGTTTGCAGCGTCTGTATAGATTTCTGCAAGACCCATACGGAAATTTCTGCTACAAATCTGCTGTGTCTAAAATAAAGGGGAACTCCTTCACAGCATTCACCAATGACATCCTAGTTTTTTTGCACTGCTCCGTACGGTCCGCAATGCATGGGTACCAACCGTGTGAATCCCATATTGTGGCGCAGACTCAGTGACTTGAATGGGTCCGCAATCCGCAATATATGGCAAACATAGGACATGTTTTATCTTTTGCGGAGGCACGGACCCAAAAGCCCACAGAAACGATTCGTAGTGCTTCCACGGGCTTCCGGTCCATACTGCGCCATATCTTGTGTCTCGCAGACCCATTCAAGTCAGTGGGTCCACAACTGCGATATGAGATTCACTCGGCCGATGCCCGTATATTGCAGACCTGCTGTTTGCGGTCCATAATACGGGCATAGATGGCCTGTGGTCGTGTGAATGAGCCCCTGGTCACATTTTATTGGTGAGACATAAGACCCCGGCGGCACACTCACCCGCTCTGAGCAGTATTACTTGGTCGTCTAGTGGCAGTTCTGAAAAGTGCGGGATTCTTTTTGCCCATTCGACCAAAGTGAAGAGCTGCTTGTCGGCGGCTTGGCAAATGTTGGTGACGGGATCGGTGGGCTGGAAAGAGAGAGGCTCTGTTAGTGATATTTCCTATAGTGCGTGGTTTTATCTATCGATATTTAGTATCCTATGAACCCTGGATGTGGACCCTCGTCCAAAGACCACACCTCACTCTGAGAGCCCCATGATAGGGACGGAGCCCTCAGGTAGATCTCATCCTTTCACTGAAATCACGCAGCGCCTCACCTCGCCATTTCTACAGATATACAACATACGTTCCGTACAAGCTGCATGCGCCTCAGCCCCTGCACATGCGCAGTAAGCCCGGTGGCACAGATACTGCCCTGACGTGGTTCTTCTTAGCTATACCTCCTCATGGACATCACTTATCAGGTGCTGACCTTACATCATGTCTCATACTCCAGTCACACCGACAGCAGTCGTCAGTTTTCAGCATTATACCCAGATAACCGCCCACAGTATGTCGTAACATAACCGATGCTACTTACAGAATTAGGGGTGAGGCCCATGTTGGCCTCAATGTAAGTTTCTGTCTTTGGCTCCACCGCCAGTTCGGCCTCCAGGATTTTCTCCACTGGCATATCCTCACTGGCGCTGCTGGTGCACTCTACCTCGTTCTCATTCCGCTCTTTCCCTCGCTGCCTCTCCTCCTGCACAGCTGTGCAAAAAGCAATAGAGAGAATGCATGAAGAATGGCGGAACCAGGCTGGGAAGGACAGCAACCTAACCATACAGCATAATGACCCCACTGCCTATGGTGCCCCCTAGTGGTCAATACCGGGAAACACCGAGCCTGAGATCTGTCTTACTGCAGTGCAGAATCTCAGACCTCTGAACACACGCGCTGCCACCAGGACATCAGACCTGCAGCGCGGTGGGTTCAGCGAGCATCGTCCTTCCGTTCGATTCTGGAGGACGTGTGTCTAATTGCATTTAACATTGTTCTTTGTACCATAAGCTGTGAACGCTGTTGATGTTGAGACGCACGCGAGCCAAAGGCTGTTCACTTCTCGCACACAGGAACCATGGGAAAATCCCAGCGCTGGCCGCCTTTCTGGAGACAATCAGCAAATTCCAGTCCTCCCAATTATTTAATAATACGATTACATTTTTGGAACCACGATGCTTTCAGATGGAGCCTTTGCTCTTTTTTTTTTTTTTTCCTGTCTGTTGGGTAATCGGCTGCCAGAGTTCACGGCCGCCGCTGGGATTGGGAAAACCACTGAGAGCAAACAACGTTATTCCAGACCCTACATGCTGGAAGTGCACGATCCGTTCTAATGTCAGCCTTCCCTCCTGCGTCCATGTCACCGGGTAGAGCTCAAAGTCACATCAGAAAGGTATTCGCGCCCCTTTACCAGGGCGACAGTCGCGGTATAAACACGTGCTGCCATCAGGCACTCATTGGCATCTTTAATGTTGACATAAAAATCATATGAAACCGGCTACTTCCATATCTACGTTTTTGCTTCACAGTTTTCAGATCCGTCAGGGGTTCTCAAAACCACAGCGAAACGCTTCTGTTCTAATAATACAACCGGCTGCGTCCGTTCAGAACGGATCCGATTGTATTATATCAAAAATGAAGAAGCCGGATCCAGCACTAAAACCATTGTAAGTCAATGGGCGCACAAAAAAACGGATCCGGCACCATTGACTTACATAGTTTTTGGTGCCAGCCTCTTCATTTTCCCATGCCGCACACATAATCTCCGCTTGCAGCGATTTTGTGTCCGGTGTGGGAACGCAACAAATCGGAATGGAGTGCTTTCTGCTGAACTGCGTTCTGGTTCGTTCAGTTTGGTCCCCATTGACTGCAGTTTAGAAACCCTGTGCTGGATCTCGAAACCGGACAGCGCAACGCAGACATGAAAGTAGCTGCATCTGCCTGCATCACAGCATAAGACTAGTGCAGCACGCAGGTGTACTCACTATATCGCCGATCAGCGCCTGCTCCGGGGACTTTATTACCTGCAGTTCAGATCTAAGGTCACCTAAAGCCCAGACATCAGAAAATGAGTTAAAGACTTAGGGGGACATTTATTAAAGCTCCTATGTCACTAGTGTGGCGGTAAGAAGTCACAAATTATGGCGCATGCGCAGCTTCTCGACACTTTTCTGAAGAGGCTTCCCACTGTACAGAATCAGACCTTATACCTCAAGTCCGTGCATAGACTTGCTTCTGGGGCAAGGAGAAGCATTTCAATTAGTCGCATCTTCTCCAGCACAAGGGGGTGAAAACTGGCATATGGGGTCGCTAGTCCTGGTAAATGTCCCCCATCGGTGCGGCTCTTACTGTACATTTACGGTACATCCACAAAGGACGTCATTCGTGGAGTCGGCATGAGTTATGTGTAGATTTGTCACCTTATAGCGGTATTCCGGTTGTTTCATGACTATTAGATCAATGGGGGTACTACCACTGGGACCCCCACCGTTCACGAGAAGGGGCTCTGAAATAAACGGAGCGCCCATTCGCACATTCATTTCTATGAGAATTGCGGAGATAGGTGAGCGCTGTACTGGGCTATCTCCAGAACTCCCATACAGGGGGTAAGGAGGCCCCTGTTCTTGTGGCTGGTGGGGGCCCCAGCGGTAGGACCCCACCGATCTAATATCTTCTAACAACCAGAATACCCCTTTAAGCTTTGCACAGTGGATGAGGATGAAGCTTCTTAAAGGGACACTTCCATCAAATTTTTATTACCCCATATTAACAACCTATATGTGAATATTCAACGTGAAACACAGCGGATGGTTTTCTGGATGTCTTTTTTGTTTGTTTTTTAAGTCGCTCCTTGTATTCTACTTCCTGTCCCGCCTCTTTCCTAAGACTTCTAGCAGCGTGACCATCCCTGCTTAACTCTCCCAGTCAGACCATCACTGTGACCAATAGGAACCCCCGCCCCCCCCAATGACTAGATTACATCATCACACGACACCAATCCATGCAGCGCTCTACTGTGGGCATATTTAATTCAGCCAGAGAAGAATAGACTGCCACATAATCACCTCAATTCTGCACCTACTATTATCACGAGGATTAACCTGCCGACAGCCTTTTCCCTCACAGCAGCAGTAAGCTTACATGGATTACCTATCTATATGGGAGGTCTCTATGGGAGCCCAAGTGTTTAATACCGATGACCTGTCCTCCGGATGGGTGATCAGTGGGGGTCCGAAGCCGATCAGATTTTTGAAGAGGCTGTGGGGCTCTGGTAAGTGCCACCTCCTTCTCACAACTTACCACTCCATGGTATTGCAGCTCAGCTCCATTCACTTGAAGGCCACATCACCGATGACATCACTGGCCTAGAATGAGGCGGGGCGCTCCCTCTCCATTCAGCTGACCGGCAGGAGCGTCAGGACCCGCACCAATTACACTGATGTCCTATCTTGACGACTCTCTAAAATCAGAGATCTGCACCCCGACCACCTAATCTTATGGAAGGACACAGCCGCTCGCTGCGCTGATCTCCCCTCCTCAGATTTTACCTTTCTACAATACAGTATTTCATTTTCTTGCTTTTCATTTTTAACCCTTTTTTCCCAATAAACTTTGTACGGTAAAGCTGCGGAGAAATCAGGGAGCCGCCACTTCCGCAGCAAGCACAAGAGGAATGTGACGGGGCAAGGCTTTGGACACGGGCCACCTCCAGCAGAACGCACGGATCCTGCTGGTGTCTAGGAATGAGAAGGGAATTCCTTGCAGATGCTTCCTCGTGGGGGTCCTGTCAGGAATTAGCCGTGTCCCGTTGTCACAGACCCCTAATGGTAAGAGACTCCATCCTCTCTCACGGCCTATGAGAAGTGACAGGCTCGCAGCACGGACGAGCGTCTCCATGTTAATTTGCTGCGGCTGAAGGGGACAACGTAGCGCACAGACCGGAGGCAGGAACCGACTCCCAGATGTGGACGCTGCTCCGATTAGATGTCGGGACAAGAACTGTCAGCATTCGTGTTCTTTACAAAAACGGACTCAAGAAGCGACTGTGGAGAGAGCTGCAGATTTCTACACTCTGAACCGTGATAAGCGGGCGTCCACCAGATAAGATGGCGACGGATCCTGTCGGTTCCAACATGTTATTCCTGTTGTGGGCTATGTGCACCTTTCCTAGAAATCCCCCCATGGACCATAAAACCAGTGCGGTGCTGACCTCATCCCTGCCGTAGATACGCGACCCTGACACGTGGGTGTGATTACATGTACAGCGGTCCGGACAATAACTCCCTCTGTCCTGAGACGTTTTTAGCTGACGCTGTCGTATCGTAATCTCGTGCTCACAAGATCTCAGGCCGGTGACACAAAGTAACCGCAGAGAGAAAAAAGTCAGCAATAATTTGTCATCCTTCCTCCCCCGGCGGTCAGTATGAGAAGCTCCGGGCACCGCCAGCAGACCGCTGCAGCCGCTTCCTGTTTCACTCTTACACTTTCCTGTGTGACGTCCCTTTATTCCATAAGGCAGGAGCAATGGGACTGCAGCCCTAAAATGATGGGGGAGTGGTCCTGCAAAACCTGCTCATAGCTGAAAGGGGACGTGTGACTTTTTTTTCCAGGATTTTGATATGGATCCGACACCCCAACGATCAGGCGTTACGTTGTGGCGCCTCCATTGTGCAGTGGACGGAGCTGCAGTATCTGACAGGAGGGGAGCAGCGCTGCAGTTACCAGCGCCGTACAATGGACCGCTCCAGTGCGGGGTGTCGGGTGTGGACCTCCATGATCTGATACTGACGTCCTCTCCTGAGGAAAGGCCACCATATTCCTGGGCGACTCCATTCAGGCCTTGTACAGACGTTTTACAGGCCGCTGCCCCGAGTCTCTCCCGAATTGTGGACTGAATCACCGGATACTTGTGACGCTGTTGGTTTAGGACATAAAGCTCACGGAAGGGTCGGAGGCGTAAGATTAGAAGAACATGGCAGAGGCGGAGAGGCGCTGAGACCTGCGTACCTCTCCGTGGATGATAGGTGGCAGTTCCACTACACGTGACTCTCTACAGACCAGTGTCCCTTCCCAGTACGTGCTCCTATGAATCATCCAATTCTCCAAGTATTATTTCTGGATCGAGGGGGAGGACGGACACCGGTTACCGGGCTGGAGACACAATCTTCATGGTTTCTGGGACGCAGAGGTTAAAAGAATTAGGTTAATCTGGAAATTCATTTCACGGCCGCCTGTAATTTGCATCCTGGTAATTGCTGGTAAAGTGCTAATTATCCTAATTATAATTACATGTGAGGTGGGTTATTACTGCTCACACGAGAAGACCGCATTCTATGGCCACAAAGACAATGAGACTACAGATGGGGGGATCTCAGCGCGAGGAGAGTCTCCCCAAGGTGCTCATTCACCTATACTGCTGTGAATGATGAGAGTCCTGCCCAAGTCCATGTCTCAGGTGAGTGGAGAGACGTGTAAGGTGCCAATCGTCCAGCTCGGGTATAGTCACAGTAACATCCGACCGATCAGAGTGGAAGCCGCAGGTGGATTTGGTCCAGTCCACAGGTGACGGCCACGTGTGTCTCCTGGCTTTATGGTGGGGGGTCAGGTCTTGTTCACGCTTCTCTTCTGCGGGGTGTACACTGCTGTGGCTTATGTTGGTGCCATGTAGGTAAAAATACCACATAAGAGGATGTTCTGCCTCCACTCTTTTCACTACTCCATGTGACGGAGGGAGGGGGATCAGCAAAGAAAAACTTCAAAAAGTTAAAATAAGAAAAAACACGGGAAATGGGCGTGAGCTCAGAGTCTTATGACCGGAGAGGCCTGACTGTGGGGGAGGACGGGGGTCTGAGGAGGCCGCACCAGGGACGTCTACATGGAGATGATGGATTCACACCTCCATGCTGCAGTCATAGGACAGGGTCACTATAGGTGCGGACTGCATACCTGTACAGCGCTGCGGACTATGAGATTCTCAGTGACCACAGTCCAGCTGCAGCGAGCGGTCACTCATGGCCGTGGGTTCCTGCTGCCCTCCCTTATAATGACCACCTTCTTCCTGGGAATAGGGAACGACTTTGAAGGTGTTTTCCGTCTTCAGACAAGTTTAATGCGCTGCGACTTTTACCGAGGACATCGTTTATCAAATGGGTTCTCATGGCAGGTGAACGCCGCATTGTGAAGAAGTGTGGCGCTATATTCAAACACAGCCGTGTTTTTCTAACCTCGGAGAACCCCTTTAAGTCTTATGAAGAAGGGTTTTCTGCTGCTAGATCCACCGGTGTACTTGCCGGGGTCACCAGGCCTCCATTAACCTTCATGGTCATTTCACAAAGACATCTTTCTGTTTCTTGGGATCGTATAGAGCAGCACACGAGCAGCATTGTTCCCGGGATACAGCATTGTACATCCTACAGGAGATCACAGACATTCCTGACCGCACAGGTGACAGGTGGAATCGTCCAGGGTGGAGAATTACTCAAGTGACAATTCCCTCCCATTTCCCCATTCAGCAGGTTTGCTTCCAGCTATAATTGGGGCACAGGACTGACGCCCCCGTACACTCTTCAGCAGGTTTGCTTCCAGCTATAATTGGGGCACAGGACTGACGCCCCCGTACACTCTTCAGCAGGTTTGCTTCCAGCTATAATTGGGGCACAGGACTGACGCCCCCGTACACCCTTCAGCAGGTTTGCTTCCAGCTATAATTGGGGCACAGGACTGACGCCTCCGTACACTCTTCAGCAGGTTTGCTTCCAGCTATAATTGGGGCACAGGACTGACGCCCCTGTACACTCTTCAGCAGGTTTGCTTCCAGCTATAATTGGGGCACAGGACTGACGCCTCCGTACACTCTTCAGCAGGTTTGCTTCCAGCTATAATTGGGGCACAGGACTGACGCCCCCGTACACCCTTCAGCAGGTTTGCTTCCAGCTATAATTGGGGCACAGGACTGACGCCCCCGTACACTCTTCAGCAGGTTTGCTTCCAGCTACAGGTGGGGCACAGGACTGACACCTCCGTACACTCTTCAGCAGGTTTGCTTCCAGCTATAATTGGGGCACAGGACTGACGCCTCCGTACACTCTTCAGCAGGTTTGCTTCCAGCTACAGGTGGGGCACAGGACTGACACCTCCGTACACTCTTCAGCAGGTTTGCTTCCAGCTATAATTGGGGCACAGGACTGACGCCCCCGTACACTCTTCAGCAGGTTTGCTTCCAGCTATAATTGGGTTGGGGCACAGGACTGACGCCTCCGTACACTCTTCAGCAGGTTTGCTTCCAGCTATAATTGGGGCACAGGACTGACGCCCCCGTACACTCTTCAGCAGGTTTGCTTCCAGCTACAGGTGGGGCACAGGACTGACACCTCCGTACACTCTTCAGCAGGTTTGCTTCCAGCTACAGGTGGGGCACAGGACTGACGCCTCCGTACACTCTTCAGCAGGTTTGCTTCCAGCTATAATTGGGGCACAGGACTGACGCCCCCGTACACTCTTCAGCAGGTTTGCTTCCAGCTATAATTGGGGCACAGGACTGACGCCTCCGTACACTCTTCAGCAGGTTTGCTTCCAGCTATAATTGGGGCACAGGACTGGCGCCCCCGTACACTCTTCAGCAGGTTTGCTTCCAGCTATAATTGGGTTGGGGCACAGGACTGACGCCTCCGTACACTCTTCAGCAGGTTTGCTTCCAGCTATAATTGGGGCACAGGACTGACGCCCCGTACACTCTTCAGCAGGTTTGCTTCCAGCTATAATTGGGGCACAGGACTGGCGCCCCCGTACACTCTTCAGCAGGTTTGCTTCCAGCTATAATTGGGGCACAGGACTGGCGCCCCCGTACACTCTTCAGCAGGTTTGCTTCCAGCTATAATTGGGGCACAGGACTGACGCCCCCGTACACTCTTCAGCAGGTTTGCTTCCAGCTATAATTGGGGCACAGGACTGACGCCCCTGTACACTCTTCAGCAGGTTTGCTTCCAGCTATAATTGGGGCACAGGACTGGCGCTCCCGTACACTCTTCAGCAGGTTTGCTTCCAGCTACAGGTGGGGCACAGGACTGACACCTCCGTACACTCTTCAGCAGGTTTGCTTCCAGCTACAGGTGGGGCACAGGACTGACGCCTCCGTACACTCTTCAGCAGGTTTGCTTCCAGCTACAGGTGGGGCACAGGACTGACACCTCCGTACACTCTTCAGCAGGTTTGCTTCCAGCTATAATTGGGGCACAGGACTGACGCCCCTGTACACTCTTCAGCAGGTTTGCTTCCAGCTATAATTGGGGCACAGGACTGGCGCTCCCGTACACTCTTCAGCAGGTTTGCTTCCAGCTACAGGTGGGGCACAGGACTGAAGCCCCTGTACACTCTTCAGCAGGTTTGCTTCCAGCTATAATTGGGGCACAGGAGTGACGCCTCCGTACACTCTTCAGCAGGTTTGCTTCCAGCTATAATTGGGGCACAGGACTGGCGCTCCCGTACACCCTTCAGCAGGTTTGCTTCCAGCTATAATTGGGGCACAGGACTGACACCTCTGTACACTCTTCAGCAGGTTTGCTTCCAGCTATAATTGGGGCACAGGACTGGCGCTCCCGTACACTCTTCAGCAGGTTTGCTTCCAGCTACAGGTGGGGCACAGGACTGAAGCCCCTGTACACTCTTCAGCAGGTTTGCTTCCAGCTATAATTGGGGCACAGGAGTGACGCCTCCGTACACTCTTCAGCAGGTTTGCTTCCAGCTATAATTGGGGCACAGGACTGGCGCTCCCGTACACTCTTCAGCAGGTTTGCTTCCAGCTACAGGTGGGGCACAGGACTGACACCTCCGTACACTCTTCAGCAGGTTTGCTTCCAGCTACAGGTGGGGCACAGGACTGAAGCCCCCGTACACTCTTCAGCAGGTTTTGTGGGTTTAATGCTGAGATCTTCTCATGGGGAATGAATATTTCGGATTTCCCTCTGTGCGGCACTCCAGCTGTTCTCTTCTGGGGGTTTGCGGCACTTTTATGTCGACGTCCCTTCCTCTGGAATAATTGCCTATTAATCCTCCTTTCACACATGTGACTTGGATAAAAACCAAATGTTCAGTTTCGGCTTCACAAGCGCGTGACTGAGCGAGGCTCTGCAGCTTCACCGACCAAATCCAGAGAACATATCACCACCCGTCATCACCTCGTGGATTCTCCATCCTGCACATGAACACCAAGGATTTCACTCCAGAAAATTGTACAGGACTAGTTGTGGTCGTGCTAGGATTCTCCTTTATGGCCCCTCAATATGAACCTTCCCTCTGTTCCTAAGCAGTAGTCTGTGCTCCAGAGCTGTGCTTCCTTCATGAACGCATGCTCATCGGCTGTTACATTCAGCAGCAGTACATCGGCCTGTGTATACAGGAAAGGCTCTGAGAACAAATGATCATAGTAAGGATCGTTCATCCACATACAGGCCAGATCGGTGTACGGAAATGCCGCTGACGAACAGGCAGTGATCAGGAATAAACACACACATGAACACTTCTCCCCGATCACTGCTCGTGATATTGTCCTGTTTAAATGGACCTTAGTCCCCTCCAGCCTGCAGCCCACCTATATACTGCCTGTATGTACAGGCTACGTCCACATCAGTGCCCAACAAGCACAGCAGAGCCTGGTCTAGAGACTTTTAGGTGAGGCTGTAATAGGGCCACGACCTGTATAGAGTAGGGCCATAACCTCTATACAGTAGGGCCACGACCTGTATGCAGTAGGGCCACGACCTGTATGCAGTAGGGCCACGACCTGTGTGCAGTAGAGCCACGACCTGTATGCAGTAGGACCAAGACCTGTATAGAGTAGGTCCATAACCTCTATACAGTAGGGCCATGACCTGTATGCAGTAGGGCAACGACCTGTATGCAGTAGGAACAAGACCTGTATGCAGTAGGGCCACGACCTGTATGCAGTAGGGCCACGACCTGTATGCAGTAGGGCCACGACCTGTATGCAGTAGGGCCACGACCTGTATGCAGTAAGGCCACAACCTGTGTGCAGTAGGACCAAGACCTGTATGCAGTAGGAACAAGACCTGTATGCAGTAGGACCACGACCTGTATGCAGTAGGGCCACAACCTGTATGCAGTAAGGCCACAACCTGTATGCAGTAGGAACAAGACCTGTATGCAGTAGGGCCACAACCTGTATGCAGTAGGGCCACGACCTGTATGCAGTAGGGCCACGACCTGTATGCAGTAGGGCCACGACCTGTATGCAGTAGGGCCACGACCTGTATGCAGTAGGGCCACGACCTGTATGCAGTAGGGCCACGACCTGTATGCAGTAGGGCCACGACCTGTATGCAGTAGGGCCACGACCTGTATGCAGTAGGGCCACGACCTGTATGCAGTAGGGCCACGACCTGTATGCAGTAGGGCCACGACCTGTATGCAGTAGGGCCACGACCTGTATGCAGTAGGGCCACGACCTGTATGCAGTAGGGCCCGCTCTGTCGCTGGAGGGACTGCGGCATCTCCTCACAGGAGGCTGCGATACAACACGGACAAGCGAGAGCCAGAAAATCCCAGCTTGACAATCTCACTGAAAAGAGATCAGGTTTATGCTCAGACCTCCCAAGACGGCTGCAGGAGCCTGGGAAAGGGCCTCACGCTGCCGCTTCCTGCTTATTCTCTTACTTGTTTAATTCACACAGCAAAACAGCGGGATCCTGAGCGTAACATGGGCCGATCACCGCCGTGCTGACCCCGCAGTCATATATACACTGCTCTGCCTTCTCCTCCACACCCTGCTAAAGGTGCCGCAAGAAGGACGACCTGTCGAAGGCCTTAGAGGGTACGAGAACTCTTATATAGTATATAGACGGATGATCTGCACGTGGGAGCGGGCGTTACCACCTCCCTATTCTACCCCTGGCATACAGCTGCGTCCTCCTTCATCAGGACCTGAACACCCACCCCCGTCACTGAGACTTCTCCCATCTGCACCAATACTTTGCCACAGCCCAGCGTGCCCTGAAAACCCATCATGTCAGGAATACTTATGTCATGTGACCGTATAGCAGCCATCTTCACAGCGCCATATGTACCAGACACAGATCCTGGCCAGTGAGCGGTTCATGCTCTACCGGACTGAATCAGCACCTCCTGTCTCTCCCCTGATTAGATTGTAAGCTCTTGTGTCACTCCCCTGATTAGATTGTAAGCTCTTGTGTCACCCTGAGATTAGACTGCAAGCTCTGCTGGGCAAGGTCCTCCCAGACTGTTAGGGGCAGACCCAAATAACTGAGGGCCCCGATGCTAGAACAGTGCATGGGGCCCCACCAATGATTGTTATCCATACACTTTATTATCTCAGGCGGATGAACTAACCATCCTGCGAATGCTCGTTCCGGACAATCTGCCAATCTAAAGGTGCAGTCGATCATCCGTTGAATAAACAAAATGCTCGGGCACTGGGTGAAACTGTCGTTAGTGCAGGTAGTAAATTACCGTTTCTGGGCGGCAGATTGTGCGGTCTAAACAGCGATCAGCGCCCACAAACAATGCAGCTGTATGAGGACGAGGGATCGCTCATACTGTGGAGGTGATCCCTGCAAGTAAATGCTGGGCTCAACCTCCACTTAACCGGCTGCCAGGCTGCTTGTATCCATGGGTTACGACCACCCTGTAATCCAGCAGCAGTGGTCGTGCTTGCACACTATAGGAAAGAGCACTTCACCTGTCTGGTGGCCGGGACTGTGGGAGCGCACATAGGCACGCATGCGCAGCAGCTTCTTCCCACACCACCTGGTGTCTGCGCTGCAGCGGTGGCCGTAATCCATGGATACGAGACGTGTATAATGTGATGGAGAAATGAACAACGCAGCAAAGGAAGCAATATGGAGAATCTCAGTACATTAGTAAGTGCCTGCTATTATCTGCATCTACATGATAAATGCCATTTACTGACATCCCCTTGAAGATGGCAGTGGCCCCCTCACGTACAGCGGCACAGGCTGCACCACTGGCATGTCCGCCCCTCTAAGGATGGCTGAGCAGCCGGAGGTCCAGCGCTGCATCTCTGTCCTTCATTCATGAGTGAACATCTCAAGTTACTGCAGAGCATCATTCACACATGACACAGGGAAGCCCTGGCGGCTCCTGACACTTTCCCCTGTTAATTGCTGTGGGACGGAAGCTAAATTATGTGTTAAAGAGACAATAAATCCTTCCCTTAATCCGCTGCAGCAGCTGCTGCGTCTCCTGTAATGACAACTCGGTGTCAATAGGGAGATAAAGGGCAGATTTATGGCCGCTGCGTCCTTCCCACCGGATGGGGAGCAGAGCTTCTAGATTCTCGCTGCTCCAGATAAAGACTGAAAACTTCCCACAAGGCAGAATCGGCAGAGGCCTGTGATCACTCAGTAGATGATGGGGGTCATCCTATATAAGGACATGGAAAATACGCTCCATAATAAGGGGCAACATTACTCCCCTCGATGAAGTCACACAGATTACTGGAGGAAACAATCCCGGGATTAGTTTAAGGTTAATTGCGTGTCTAATGTCTTCCTAATGATCTCATATAATTAGTGCATGTGGCGGCTATTTAAATTAGGACCAAACGTTCGGATAAAAGCCCGCGCTCCCCCCCCCACCCCAATTCCTTAAACCGTTTGCTCCTTGACTCAGGATCGTGGACGGAGACGGGAGATGAATTTAATTATTGCTGCAGAGCGCATTACTTGACCCTGAATCCTCTGCTCCCGAGCACAACCTGCGCAGTATCGATCCTGGCAGCCGGTAATGATCTCGTCTTCTTCACGTGGGGCGACTTTAAGACATTGTTTTGTCCCTGCGATGATAATAGAGTTTTGTTTGGCGTCGCTGACAGGAACGGATGCGCCAAGGGCAACAAAAATATGTCTACCTGACAGAAATGGGCGATTTTCTGCAAGTGGCGGCTGTGTTCTGGCAAAAATACAATTTGTACGTCTTTTTGTCTTGTGTTCGGAGCCTCCGCTCAGCAGCCCGAGGGAATGAGGCGGTTTATTGTAATCCTGAAGTGTCTGCTAAATCATTATGTGGCGGGAGCTGCGATCTATGGACACGCGGGGGCCGGATTCTGACCACTATACAGATGTAGATGCCTTATATTCTGGTGGTCATTCTCCTAACTACATTGATGGGGATCATTCTGTATCTTTGTCCTGTCCTCCATTTCCAGGTTGGGTACTTTAACCCCTTCTGGACTACACCAAATTTGGGGATTTTTAATCTCGCTCTTCTGAAACTAACTTTTTTTTTTGCAGCAATGTGAGGTCTTATCTTTTGCAGGACATGGAGTTTCACACACACACTGTGTTAGTGGAGCAGATGATCATGCCCATGGCGAAGAGGAAGTACAAGCTGCGGACCAGAAGCTGACACACAGAGGCCGGGACACAGGACCGAAGCTGTAGACAGCAGGTATGTATGCATCTTTCCATAGCAAAGGCTGGCTACAGGATCCTGTGAAGGTACTTATTCATGAAAAACCCCTTTAATGCAGTCTTCCTGCTCTGTCTACCAGGTCTGAGATCCTCAGTAGTAAACGTCCTCCTCTGGACTTCACTACTGATCATGTGCAGCACAGGATGAGGCATTGTAACTAAGGGCCTTGAAGCAGCATAAAGATACCGCATATAAGGGACAGGAGAGAACACAGGAGAGGTGACAACTGATTATCTATCATCACTAGAACACCCTGCTTATCACTGTATATAGTATAAGGACAGGAGAGGTGAGAACTGATTATCTATCATCACTAGAACACCCTGCTTATCACTGTGTATAGTATAAGGACAGGAGAGAACACAGGAGAGGTGAGAACTGATTATCTATCATCACTAGGACACCCTGCTTATCACTGTGTATAGTATAAGGACAGGAGAGAACACAGGAGAGGTGAGAACTGATTATCTATCATCACTAGAACATCCTGCTTATCACTGTATATAGTATAAGGACAGGAGAGAACACAGGAGAGGTAAGAACTGATTATCTATCATCACTAGAACATCCTGCTTATCACTGTATATAGTATAAGGACAGGAGAGAACACAGGAGAGGTAAGAACTGATTATCTATCATCACTAGAACACCCTGCTTATCAATGTGTATAGTATAAGGACAGGAGAGAACACAGGAGAGGTAAGAACTGATTATCATCACTAGAACACCCTGCTTATCACTGTATATAGTATAAGGACAGGAGAGAACACAGGAGAGATAAGAACTGATTATATATCATCACTAGAACACCCTGCTTATCACTGTATATAGTATAAGGACGGGAGAGAACACAGGAGAGGTGAGAACTAATTATCTATCATCACTAGAACACCCTGCTTATCACTGTATATAGTATAAGGACAGGAGAGAACACAGGAGAGGTAAGAACTGATTATCTATCATCACTAGAACACCCTGCTTATCACTGTATATAGTATAAGGACAGGAGAGAACACAGGAGAGGTGAGAACTGATTATCTATAATCACTAGAACACCCTGCTTATCACTGTATATAGTATAAGGACAGGAGAGAACACAGGAGAGGTGAGAACTGATTATCATCACTAGAACACCCTGCTTATCACTGTATATAGTATAAGGACAGGAGAGAACACGGGAGAGATGAGAACTGATTATCATCACTAGGACATCCTGCTTATCACTGTATATAGTATAAGGACAGGAGAGAACACAGGAGAGGTGAGAACTGATTATCTATCATCACTAGAACATCCTGCTTATCACTGTATATAGTATAAGGACAGGAGAGAACACAGGAGAGGTGAGAACTGATTATCATCACTAGAACACCCTGATTATCACTGTATATAGTATAAGGACAGGAGAGGGTGAGAACTGATTATCTATCATCACTAGATCACCCTGCTTATTACTGTGTATAGTATAAGGACAGGAGAGAACACAGGAGAGGTGAGAACTGATTATCTATCATCACTAGAACACCCTGCTTATCACTGTATATAGTATAAGGACAGGAGAGGTGAGAACTGATTATCTATCATCACTAGATCACCCTGCTTATTACTGTGTATAGTATAAGGACAGGAGAGAACACAGGAGAGGTGAGAACTGATTATCTATCATTACTAGAACACCCTGCTTATCACTGTATATAGTATAAGGACAGGAGAGGTGAGAACTGATTATCTATCATTACTAGAACACCCTGCTTATCACTGTATATAGTATAAGGACAGGAGAGAACACAGGAGAGGTAAGAACTGATTATCATCACTAGAACACCCTGCTTATCACTGTATATAGTATAAGGACAGGAGAGAACACAGGAGAGGTGAGAACTGATTATCTATCATCACTAGAACATCCTGCTTATCACTGTATATAGTATAAGGACAGGAGAGAACACAGTAGAGGTGCGAACTGATTATCATCACTAGAACACCCTGCTTATCACTGTATATAGTATAAGGACAGGAGAGAACACAGGAGAGGGGAGAAATGATTATCTATCATCACTAGAACATCCTGCTTATCACTGTGTATAGTATAAGGACAGGAGAGAACACAGGAGAGATGAGAACTGATTATCATCACTAGAACACCCTGCTTATCACTGTATATAGTATAAGGACAGGAGAGAACACACGAGAGGTGAGAACTGATTATCTATCATCACTAGAACATCCTGCTTATCACTGTGTATAGTATAAGGACAGGAGAGAACACAGGAGAGGTGAGAACTGATTATCTATCATCACTAGAACATCCTGCTTATCACTGTATATAGTATAAGGACAGGAGAGAACACAGGAGAGGTGAGAACTGATTATATATCATCACTAGAACACCCTGCTTATCACTGTATATAGTATAAGGACAGGAGAGAACACAGGAGAGGTGAGAACTGATTATCATCACTAGAACACCCTGCTTATCACTGTATATAGTATAAGGACAGGAGAGAACACAGGAGAGGTGAGAACTGATTATCTATCATCACTAGAACACCCTGCTTATCACTGTATATAGTATAAGGACAAGAGAGAACACAGGAGAGGTGAAGACTGATTATCTATCATCACTAGAACATCCTGCTTATCACTGTATATAGTATAAGGACAGGAGAGAACACAGGAGAGGTGAGAACTGATTATCATCACTAGAACACCCTGCTTATCACTGTATATAGTATAAGGACAGGAGAGAACACAGGAGAGGTGAGAACTGATTATCTATCATCACTAGAACACCCTGCTTATCACTGTATATAGTATAAGGACAGGAGAGAACACAGGAGAGGTGAGAACTGATTATCTATCATCACTAGAACATCCTGCTTATCACTGTATATAGTATAAGGACAGGAGAGAACACAGGAGAGATGAGAACTGATTATCATCACTAGAACATCCTGCTTATCACTGTATATAGTATAAGGACAGGAGAGGTGAGGACTGATTATATATCATCACTAGAACACCCTGCTTATCACTGTGTATAGTATAAGGACAGGAGAGAACACAGGAGAGATGAGAACTGATTATCATCACTAGAACACCCTGCTTATCACTGTATATAGTATAAGGACAGGAGAGAACACAGGAGAGGTGAGAACTGATTATCTATCATCACTAGAACACCCTGCTTATCACTGTATATAGTATAAGGACAGGAGAGAACACAGGAGAGGTGAGAACTGATTATCATCACTAGAACATCCTGCTTATCACTGTGTATAGTATAAGGACAGGAGAGGTGAGAACTGATTATCTATCATCACTAGAACACCCTGCTTATCACTGTATATAGTATAAGGACAGGAGAGAACACAGGAGAGGTGAGAACTGATTATCATCACTAGAACATCCTGCTTATCACTGTGTATAGTATAAGGACAGGAGAGGTGAGAACTGATTATCTATCATCACTAGAACACCCTGCTTATCACTGTATATAGTATAAGGACAGGAGAGAACACAGGAGAGGTGAGAACTGATTATCATCACTAGAACATCCTGCTTATCACTGTGTATAGTATAAGGACAGAAGAGAACACAGGAGAGGTGAGAACTGATTATCTATCATCATTAGAATACCCTGCTTATCACTGTATATAGTATAAGGACAGGAGAGAACACAGGAGAGGTGAGAACTGATTATCTATCATCACTAGAACACCCTGCTTATCACTGTATATAGTATAAGGACAGGAGAGAACACAGGAGAGGTGAGAACTGATTATCATCACTAGAACATCCTGCTTATCACTGTATGTAGTATAAGGACAGGAGAGAACACAGGAGAGGTGAGAACTGATTATCATCACTAGAACACCCTGCTTATCACTGTATATAGTATAAGGACAGGAGAGAACACAGGAGAGGTGAGAACTGATTATCTATCATCACTAGAACACCCTGCTTATCACTGTATATAGTATAAGGACAGGAGAGAACACAGGAGAGGTGAGGACTGATTATCATCACTAGAACACCCTGCTTATCACTGTATATAGTATAAGGACAGGAGAGAACACAGGAGAGGTGAGAACTGATTATCTATCATCACTAGAACACCCTGCTTATCACTGTATATAGTATAAGGACAGGAGAGAACACCAGGAGAGGTGAGACTGATTATCATCACTAGAACACCCTGCTTATCACTGTATATAGTATAAGGACAGCAGAGAACACAGGAGAGATGAGAACTGATTATCTATCATCACTAGAACACCCTGCTTATCACTGTATATAGTATAAGGACAGGAGAGAACACAGGAGAGGTGAGAACTGATTATCTATCATCACTAGAACACCCTGCTTATCACTGTATATAGTATAAGGACAGGAGAGAACACAGGAGAGGGGAGAACTGATTATCATCACTAGAACACCCTGCTTATCACTGTATATAGTATAAGGACAGGAGAGAACACAGTAGAGGTGAGAACTGATTATCATCACTAGAACACCCTGCTTATCACTGTATATAGTATAAGGACAGGAGAGAACACAGGAGAGGTGAGAACTGATTATCTATCATCACTAGAACACCCTGCTTATCACTGTATATAGTATAAGGACAAGAGAGAACACAGGAGAGGTGAGAACTGATTATCTATCATCACTAGAACACCCTGCTTATCACTGTATATAGTATAAGGACAGGAGAGAACACAGGAGAGGAGAGAACTGATTATCTATCATCACTAGAACACCCTGCTTATCACTGTATATAGTATAAGGACAGGGGGAACACAGGAGAGGTGAGAACTGATTATCTATCACTAGAACACCCTGCTTATCACTGTATATAGTATAAGAACAGGAGAGAACACAGGAGAGATGAGAACTGATTATCATCACTAGAACACCCTGCTTATCACTGTATATAGTATAAGGACAGGAGAGAACACAGGAGAGATGAGAACTGATTATCATCACTAGAACACCCTGCTTACCACTGTATATAGTATAAGGACAAGAGAGAACACAGGAGAGATGAGAACTGATTATCATCACTAGAACATCCTGCTTATCACTGTATATAGTATAAGGACAGGAGAGGTGAGAACTGATTATCTATCATCACTAGAACATCCTGCTTATCACTGTGTATAGTATAAGGACAGGAGAGAAGAGAACTGATTATCATCACTAGAACACCCTGCTTATCACTGTATATAGTATAAGGACAGGAGAGAACACAGGAGAGGTGAGAACTGATTATCATCACTAGAACATCCTGCTTATCACTGTGTATAGTATAAGGACAGAAGAGAACACAGGAGAGGTGAGAACTGATTATCTATCATCATTAGAACACCCTGCTTATCACTGTATATAGTATAAGGACAGGAGAGAACACAGGAGAGGTGAGAACTGATAATCTATCATCACTAGAACATCCTGCTTATCACTGTGTATAGTATAAGGACAGGAGAGAACACAGGAGAGGTGAGAACTGATAATCTATCATCACTAGAACACCCTGCTTATCACTGTGTATAGTATAAGGACAGGAGAGAACACAGGAGAGGTGAGAACTGATTATCTATCATCACTAGAACACCCTGCTTATCACTGTATATAGTATAAGGACAGGAGAGAACACAGGAGAGGTGAGAACTGATTATCTATCATCACTAGAACACCCTGCTTATCACTGTATATAGTATAAGGACAGGAGAGAACACAGGAGAGGTAAGAACTGATTATCTATCATCACTAGAACACCCTGCTTATCACTGTATATAGTATATGGACAGGAGAGAACACAGGAGAGGTGAGAACTGATTATCTATCATCACTAGAACACCCTGCTTATCACTGTATATAGTATAAGGACAGGAGAGAACACAGGAGAGGTGAGAACTGATTATCATCACTAGAACATCCTGCTTATCACTGTGTATGGTATAAGGACAGGAGAGGTGAGAACTGATTATCTATCATCACTAGAACATCCTGCTTATCACTGTGTATGGTATAAGGACAGGAGAGGTGAGAACTGATTATCTATCATCACTATAACACTCTGCTTATCACAGACAAAAAGTGGCTTTAGATTGATAGAAATACATATATTCATGATTAACATTTCCAAACTTTTCTAAATTTATCTTAATCTGTCTCCTAGTTTTCTCCACTTGTGGTAGAGACTGGACACAACCGGGACAATGTCACTGGACTGGCCACACTATAGTTCACTTCCACAGATCTAGTGCAGGGGACACTTCTATAATCTCCACAAGCTGATACCAGTAACACCGTACAGAGATGCAATCTGACCATGTATACGGCAGGAGGTTTTCTGCCACTCCCTCACACTGCAGACAAATTCCCAGTGGGGTCTTAATTTCACCCGCTGTCTGATGAGATGGGTGCAGTCAGTGATAGATTCATGCAGGTAAATATGGAGGTAATATCTGCCCATTGTGTCAGGGTCACCACCTGGCATCACAAGTGTAGCATGTTAGATAGGTATAGATTATCACCTGATGGGTGGTCAAGACAAGAGCCTCCTGGTGGATGGAGCGGCTGATCTAAAATTCCCTCATTCCTTATCACAAACTTCTTACCGGCAGCCGTCCAGCTGCCTAAAACTACACAAACATTTACAGAGAATTAATGCCAATATGCACAAGAGCTTACATTTCACTACACAGCATTCATTAACATAATCCGTGCGAGAAGAGTAACGGTGCAGGCGGCCATCGATATCTATGAAGGCAGCAGCACATCACTAGAACCCATAGCCTCGGGGTCCCAGACGTAGTCTTCCCTCCGCACAGCTTAATACTCCATTCATCTGATATATCTGTCTCTGGGAAAGCTGGGTAACAAACCACATCAAATGTCACCGAGCAAATATTGAATCAGAATTGGAAAATTCCTCCAATGTTGTGGCAGAACGCTGGATGAGCCATATGGTGGCACCCAACTTTCTAAGAACCAGATGAACCTCAGGACTATGAACAGTAGTAATTCTCTGTAAGCTTTTGTACTACATTATCGTATTGCAACAGTAAATCAGATAATCATGCATTGCCATTCTAGTAATTGTGCGCTTAGATGGTTACAGCTAGGACCCCCGCGGGGAGCAGGGTGCTGGGGGTCCTTGGGGAGGAGTCAGTCAGATATACAGATTCTTACCTTCTCTCTTCATGCCCATAGCAAGACACTTCTGATAGCGGCAGTACTGACACCGGTTCCTCTGCCGCTTGTCAATCAGGCAGTCCTTGTTGTCCCGGCAGGTGTAGGTGAGGTCCTTCCGAACAGTCCGCTTGAAAAACCCCTTGCATCCTTCACAGCTGTACACCCCATAGTGTTTACCTGGAGGAGACAATCAGAGAAATGTGTCACACTGATGAAGAGGAACCGAGCCCCAGCCGTGGCACACGTCCGTATCACCCAGACGTGGCACAGCTTCACTACAGCAGGGAGTTCAGGTGACACATCCAGTAATACAGTGACAGGTTCATAATGAGTGACATCACCGACACAACCTCGGAAAAGCTGCCATGTTTTTTTTAAATCCAGTACTACCCCTTTAAGAGACTGATTTACTGTCAATAAAAGAAAATATAATCCGTATTCATTCAACGCATTTACTGCGCAGGCGCCTATAGATATAACTGGGGCAAGAGGCATGCCACGGATCTGGGGTCAGCAGGACACTAAGAAACAGCCCTCAGATGCATGTTCAGGCTGTACAGGAACATGAAGATATTGTAGAGGGCCCCGGGGGCCCCTATGCCTCTGCTGCGTCCTGCATTAATAAGCATACATTAGGGAACGCACTGCCTACACTGTGAGGACAATGTACATGAGGGGGCGTGCCCCCGGCCTGGAGGGGACCCTCTTCTGTATTACATCAGTACAGACATTGACTTGTCCATTTCTCTGTTCCTTAGAAGCGAAGGCACAAAACCAGACACCACAAGCCAGACACGGTGGAGACGTGTCAGAGAAGGTCCGCGCCGCCCCGCGCCGCCCTCGCCACTATTCCCCGAGCTACACACAACTTCCTTTTAAGATTTCATCAAACGTTACGAGATGAAGAAGTCCGAGTTCATACTCTGATCGGATCCTCACAGCAGGAGAGGCAGAAATAAAATAGTGGAGGACGCATAAATGGTGGAAAGCCGCCAGAAAGCGGGCGACAACACGTGAGCTGACAACCACGACTGACCCACCGTGACAACACAAAACTCTGATATAAATCTATGTTTTATGGACTCGAGGTTGTAAAGTCTTTGAATCTGGGCTCAGATCTGCTAATTAAACGATGCAATAAAGATTTCTCTCTGACCCTCTATTACTCCTATTGTCGCTTCCTATGCACTGATGTTACTTTGTGCACCCACCATCACCCAATGGGTCTGAGCAACACATGAATAGTTACCTGAAGATCTGTCCCCGCAGATAGCGCAGATGTGCTTGGTGAAGGCTGCCATAGCTCCTGAGGGGTGCGCCGGCACTTTAAGGATGCCATTTATTCCTAGAGGCGGCTTGATATCCTCTGTGCTGCTGACCGAATGCATGGGGGAATGGAGCTGAAAGCAGAGACAGGAAGAGTCACAAACACCCTGCAGATACTCAGCCCCCTATAGCTCTCCCTGCTGTGTGTATACGGTGCTGTATGATCCCCACCCTGCCTGGCGGTACCAGTGGCATGTACAGGGTTAAATCATATCTAATCTTATGTGATTCACTGCGCCAGCAATATACAGCATCTCCTGCAGTCGACCCCCCTGGTACACCCGTCCACGTATCTTACAATGCTGCACCAACACCAATTATTCGGCACTAATTCCCCTCTGATGAACACTACAGTCCGAGAGCAGCAGACTGCACCGACCCCTCACAGTTAACCCCTTCCTGGCCTGAATGGGCTGATAACAGAGAGCAATAGACTCGACACATGGCAGGTGAAGTGTGACCTCCACAGCGTAAATGGACATGACGTGGCATCATATCTGCACCACCGGTCAATATACGCTGCAGGGTTTCTTTTGTGTGTTTCTTAAAATCCATGCCATATCCGTCCCATGTGAACATGTCCTTAAAGTATTCTACAGTTGTCAAACCACTTTTGTAATAGCTTGTAATTAAACATGAAATCTATCTGTACAGCGCCACCTGCTGTTTGTTTTTTTTTCTTATTTCTTTGACCCGCTCACTGAGAAGGCTGCACATGCTCAGTTCCATCCTTCAACTGCCTCCTGAGCTGTGATAGGCAGAGCTGAGACACACCTCCTGGGCTGTGATAGGGAGAGTATGGACACGCCTCCTGGGCTGTGATAGGGAGAGTATGGACACGCCTCCTGGGCTGTGATAGGGAGAGTATGGACACGCCTCCTGGGCTGTGATAGGGAGAGTATGGACACGCCTCCTGGGCTGTGATAGGGAGAGTATGGACACTCCTCCTGGGCTGTGATAGGGAGAGCATGGACACGCCTCCTGAGCTGTGATAAGGATAGAGCTGCAGTAGAAAAGACATGCCCCCTAAGCTGCAGTAGAATGGCCACTCCACTTGAGCTGCAGCATAAAGGACACTCCCTTTGAGCTGCCAGCTTGCTATAAATTTGGTAGAGCAATGAATGGGGAGATCTGGGGATCCATGTGAGGTACAGGGCTGCTTCTATATGATGTCTGATTTTCAGTTTTTGCACTAATCCTGGGAGAATCCCTTTAAAGGGGTTTCCAGATGTTTGATAATGATAGCCTATCTTCAGAATAGGTTATCAATATCACATTGTTGGGGCTCTCACTCCTGGCACCCCCACACATGAGCCGGTGTACGGGGCGGCAGCCATGTGCTCGTCATAGTCCTCTGGACACAGTGCCGCATATTCTGTTGTGGTTGGCTCTGGTACTGCATCTCAGTCCCATTCACTGACTGCATCTGAAATACTAGGCACAGCCCCTTTAATAATCTGATCAGTGGGGTGCCGGGGGTCAGACACAGGCCAATCTGATAATAAGCATCAGTCATCAATGTCAAACTACTGGAAACTCCTTTACAGGGGCGTTCTCTTCTCATATACGGATGGTGTACGCCATCACTTTATAACTGATGAGGGTCCGACCTCTGGGACCCCCGCTGCTCCAGAAAATGAAGGAGATGCAGACGGCAGTAGCCCTTTAATCACTGTACAATGAAAAGTTCTGCAGCTTTCTCGCCATTTTCAAGATCTCTGCTTGCTGTCTGACCAACCAGAGGCTATTGCTGCTAATACGGGTGAAGAGCCTATCCACTGAGGGGGTTCTGGTGCACTGAGGGGGTTCTGGTGCACTGAGGGGGCTCTGGTGCACTGAGGGGGCTCTGGTGCACTGTGACGTGCTGTCCACCCCCATCTAGCCACGCTGCAGCAGTAATTATACAGAATGTAAAATCTACGAGAAGGGACTAAAACATAAAAAATAGCGCTGAGCCCGGGGCCCCACCTGCAGAGCAAATATTTGGGAAGAGCGTGTCGTGGGCCCTCGTCAGGGATCAGAGCGCTGCCCGCATCCGCCCCTCTTCTGCTCCTCTCAGCGCTTCCTTATATATCAAACATTTTTAATTGCCTGAAGTATTTTATTACTCCACCTATAAAAATAAAAATTTCCCATAAGTATTTCTGCCGAGGCGGCTTGTTTACTGCGCCGCCATAAAGCCAACGTAATGCCTCTGGGCTCAATAACTGGACTCGGCCGGATGTTCCTCTTGTCGGGAGATCTCACAGCATATAAACTTTCGCACCCTTGGAACGAAAAAAAGAAATAATGGAAAAAGCCGAGATGGGAGGGGGCGTGACACCCAAACTCGCTGCCTAATCAGCCTGACCAAGAGCCTAGCAGGCGCGCTCAGCAACATCAAAAGCAGCTAGACCGCGGCCAGCGCAGGCCTCGAGGGGGGGCGAGCGCAGGCGGCGAGGTGGGGGGGGCCAGCGCAGCTATGATCTGTGACTCTGCAGTGTCCGAACTCCTCATCAGTCTATCCGCCATGCTTTACACTACAGTCCTACTTATTCAGATTAGCTCCTCTCTCATCCGAGGCTCAGGATTCTGTTCTCTCTCTTTTTCCAGGTGTGGATCCTGCACTATAAAGCCACAAGTGGATGCAGTTTTTGGAAAACCCATCCAAATGTATCTGAAATTTCCACACCAACAGGAGAGCACGCTGAGATTGATGGTGAAATCTGTGGCTCTGTATTACAGCTTCTCCCCCGACTGTTTATTCCCCACCTCTTCCTCATAGATTGTAAGCTCCTTCACCACAGTAAACGTTCCACAGGAGATGCTGGGGCGGTATATGGCGGCACATCCTCACTAGCAGTAATCTACAGGCAGCTCTGGTATTGATTGCAGCTCTGGAGAGATTTAACGCTAACCCCTCCACATTGGTAACAGGTAACATCAGATGTGAACCCCCTGAGGTGAGGGACCGGTGAGCGGAGGATAACCCGCAGGCCCCAGAACGACATCGCCCCTCTGGTGTTCCAGTAAGAAGGTGACATCACTGGGTGAGAAATGTTTACACATCCCGGTGAAACAAGCCTGGCAGTGTGTCCCACTACAGCCGGAGCGGGCGGCCTGCGAATTACCACCCGGCATCCAGAGGGGGCGCTGCAATACAACCTCCACATCTGCAGCCTTGTCAGGCCATAACATTGTAGTCATAAAGCCTCTAATGTGAGGGCAGGGACTATATAATACCGTCATGTAGGGCGTCTTCTTTGTGTCGGGGCTTCCAGGTATTCTACGCACTTACTCTACTAAACTGTCCCCCAATACTACCCACTGGCGCTCCCCGGCGTCTTCTACCTCCTCCGTGCCTCCACCTTGAGCCGAGCTACCACTGATCCTTCTTCACTCTGGTAGAGGGGCTCCTGTGATCGGTGATGGGCGCCCCTCCTAATTCCAGGACGATGGCTCTGGCCGGCCGCTCTCACTAATGCTCTTCAGGGAGGGAGACATATGGCAGATACAGAACCGTCTTATTGGCTTCTTCCGTGTAATCACTTAAGACGGGGCCTGAGCCTTCGCATCCTGCACGCACCTTCCAAATCACAGTCCTCACAGGATGCAGTGGCCGCAGTCATCCTCGCCCCCGGCCGTGCCCTGTAATTACGGCCTCCGTGCTGGGCGGAGATGTGGCGACATTTGTGTGATATGTATTGTCGCTCTCCTCGCACGGCACATCTAGAAGCTTCAGTGCTATATTTCTCTTTTAATTCTACTGCTTCCTTCCCTCCATACAATATAGCGGTATATAAACCGCGTCCTCACATATATTGCGGTTGGGGGTCTTTTGTCGCCCTGCTGCATCTCTAACGGTCTCGCTGCACTACAACTCCCATGCTCATCAGTACACGTGCACTACAACTTCTCTGGCAGCGGTAACACAGGATCTGAGCAGCCATCAGAGAAGGCTATTTCTGACTGCAGGTCGCATGTGGCGTTGCCCGGCAGGATGCTGCAGATTAGATGCCGCGCTGGGATCCGTCTTGTATAAGGTGCCAATGTCTGGGTGACAGGTGGCAGTCAGCTGCTGGTGCCCTGCTGCTTATTATAGTGTAAGCTCTTTACCTCTGGGGGGGACCGGAGGGGATTTAGACATTTAGATAATCTTCTCGTTAGTCGCCCCCCCCTCTGCTGGGGATGGGGGGCAGGAAACGTCAAATCCCGTGTCCATTAACCCTGTAACTAGATTTACTGCTTCACATGGTACAACGTGTTCCTGGCGTCCCTCATCTATAGGTTGGTCGATAACCTACATCTGGAGAGACGCGCGGGTCTATTGTCCCATGTTATCAGCCACTTCCAGCTGGGAAAAGATTGACTTCAATAGACTGACATGATGACCGCTATATACGTGTCCGCAATCTCCCGGATCCCTGACGTGTAAAGTAGAGACGGTAACACTCACCTGAGGACTGCCGGTGCCATACCCCATGCCCGCCGCCGACTGCAGCGACATGGAGGGACCCAGAGGTGGGCTGATGACTGAGAAAGGTGGGCCCATGCCATTGATAGGAGAGCCGAGGGGCGAGTGGAGCTGGGTGGGGGAGCCCAAAGACGAGCTTATCCCAGAACTGCTGAGGGATGGATGCAGCAGCGGCGCGGTCATAGAACCACGGATACTCGGAGAGTTCAGGGAGGTGGAATTAACCTGGGTGGAAAAATCTGTGGAGACAAAAAAAAAGAAGAAAAATTAAAATCAACCGAAGCGCCCAGAAAACAATAATTCTGAGTTCTAGGAAAACGTAAAAGGGCTGTCCGGGATTAGAAAAACATGGCGACCGCGCCTGTCCGCGGGTTGTGAATGGTATTGCAGTTCAGGCCCATGTACTTCAGCGCAATACCAGACACAACCTATGGACAGGTGTGGCGCTGCCATGCGCTCCTATTCTCTATACACAGAGGGGTCACTATTAAAGGGAAGGTCATTAAAGGGTCTGTACCCCCCCTGCCCAGCAAATGTAGTGGCGGCAAAGTGAGTTCTGGCGCTCGGCCAATTATTAAATCCCCAGATAACAGAGAAATGACATCGACCCGCGCACTTCATGTAACACATGTAACGTGTGTCATATGTACAGACATGCTTTATGTCCCTGCTGGATGACATCATCGCACCGGGCCCCCGCAGGTCACGCTCTGCTGCTCGATGTGTAGCTTGCAGCCTTTCTATACATGCTTTCATCAGTGCGTCATCGCCATATAAAACCAGCGCGAGACGGGAATTACAAAGGTACGAGACGTCTCCATCAAACACATCATTAAACGACAGAACATAAAGAGATGTACGGCGAGGAGGCGGCAAACGATGGCGGTGCACACGAATACCACTGCGGCCAGGAGAGGCGATAATCACCGCCACGCAGCTTACACGTGGACACTTAAGACGTCCGTTCACACAGAGAAGGGTACACGGTTGCCTTACCTCCTCTGTGTACAATATGACGGGGGTGATTATTCAAGTAGCACACAGGACCCGTCACCGCACTGGAGTATAAATATAACGCGGAGGAAATAGGATATCCACGTATTGTGTAACATTCATCCTACACATCGGCCCGAGAAATACTGACAGCGAAAGTCAATAGGAAGGAACTTCAGGTTGTATTTTCAACCCCCCCGAGTCAAAGTTTCATTTTCAATGACGACACTAAACACGTAACATGTCAATGGAAGCGCAATAAACAGCCAAGGGGCCATCAAAGCCCAAGACCACCTCTGTCCACCACGTATGAGGCCACATCTATGATTAATATACAAAACAGTCCCACCAGAAGCTCTATGTAGGGTTTGAGCCTCTGCCGTCCCGTAGCCATACAACCAGCAACGTGTCGTGGCGTCCGTCATGAGGACCCCATGGGGCGATCTATCCGGGTACGGTAGAGACATTAATTATACACGATGTTCTCACCACAAGTCGTTACACAAATGACTAATCCAATCTGACGGAACAATTTACACCGCGCGCTCATGAATAATGGAGGCGGCAGCGCGCTCTTCTCCATCAAGAATCTGCCCTGTGCAGGATCCGTGTTCCAGCGGACGTAAGGGGTGACTAACGGGAGACGAAATACAGGAGCACCCATGTGGTAATAAGCATGGGTGCTGGAGGGGGGCGAGGAATAGGAGATAGTTTTTACTGTGTGCCCACTGATGGGAGCCTGCCTGCCACTTCCCAGGAGGTGCCCCCTCTCTATCCGCGCTGCCGGCCTGGACTCAGGGGGTCCCTACACCGTCCTGAATTCTCTAGGTGACAGACACGCCGGCAGAGTCGGTGCATCCTGTACATTCATCACAGACGTCACAGATGAATACTGTGCAGCGCGAATATCCGTGCACCCTCCAGAAGACAATGCTGCCCTATTACAACAGGCTAGGGTATGTATACTTTTGCAACCAATTTTGCTTTCATTGCTCAAATGCATGTAAAATGCTTTGATCACTTTGTTCAGTATACAGCCCCGGTGTGGAGCTGTGTGTCTCCATGGTTACAGACTACAAACAAGTAGTCGGACCCTGCAGTCGTGTCTTACTCCACTTTCTGGATCTGCTCCTTCTTGGCACAGCGCAGTCACTCACTGGATACTATCCGGGGTTATTACATTTTTGTAGGGATGTACCAGACGTGTATGGTCACTTGCCCCCCATGACCCCTCAGGGATCAATACACATATCAATAGAGGGGATGAAAGGTGTTAAATGCCACCCGAAGCCTCGCCCGGCGGCATCGCTGCACGTGGGCAGATGGTTTCATTTGTTCCAACGAAATTAATTTTAGTGACATTTAGTCACCAGCGTGTGCTAACCACAGATTTATAAAGGAAGGGACGTGACGCCAGAGCGTGGCAGAAAACAGGAAGTGTCAACGTAGGCAAAACTTACAGCACGGATCTGTGACACAATGACTGACGCCTGTGAAAACACCTGAACACATAGAGCAAGGACTGGCAGACAGGACGCGGAATATCCCGCGATCGGCGAGTAAGCAAAGCACAGAGGAGCAGGAAGACTTATCGAAAGTACGGCGTCCAGCTTCCCGCTCTGCTGTTGAATCCATGCACCTTTGCACCAGTCCCGATAATTTCCCTGATCGCCGCCTTAGACGCCATGTTGCACTTGCGCTAATCTTGTGCTGTAGACCTGCGCCCACATAGGCCCTGAGATACCGATTTACACTTTGCTGCGTGGCCTCCATTATCAATCATTTTTCTACCTTCTGTTCGCATGACCCAGCGGCACAAATCCGATAAAGCAACGATCTGTGTTGCAAGAGGCGGCCGAGGGACACGTTCCGGCCTTCTTACTTCATCCCTAGTTGGCGTCGGTCTAGAACGTCCGGCTTCGGGAATTGCACTTCTCGTCAGCCGGGATCTCAGCTTACTCCAGGAGAATGCTCTTGGATGTGCCGCCAATCCTCCCCACACAACTTTCCCTGGTGAAATATTTTTGGCTGCGAGAAGCTGAACGGGATTCCAGTTGTGAGCAGAAAGTTAATTGATTATGAAATATTGCAGAGCGATCCAGCGACACTTTCTACGGTCTCCGAGGCTGGAACGCCCCCATACTGGTCTGTCCGTGAGATAAACCGCCAGGAGAGCCATAGGCAGGTGTCTGGAAACCATTATTGGTAGCAGGAGAAAAACTACGGCCGACTTTGCTTTTAATTTTACTTATTAAAAGTGACTTTGAGTAAAGTTTGCTGTAAGTTGGGGAGCGACGCTGCCCCCTCCGAGAGGCACAGGGTATGAGGTTCAGAATCCCCGCGTCTCCGTAAAACGAGTCTTTATTGGTCACTTCTTAAAAAGATCCATAAAGTGCAAGTTCACCTGCTACACTGTGGTGCCACGATGATGACGTGTGTTCATCTGAAACGTGTGGCATGTGAATTTGCAATTTATGGATCTTTTTAAGAAGTAACGCGGTGCCGGATTTCTCTCATCCGTATTCTCTCTCCTCCGTGCGCCGTCACATTTTCTTGGGATTTGGATCTTGCAGAGGGGTTTAGTGCCGAGCTGTAGGACCTTCCCTCATCTCTTTATGACGTTCAGGGCAACCACATCAGCTCAATGGAAACGGCAGGCGTCGGGGGTTACTACCACAGATGTGCACGGAGCATGATGGGAGTTGCAGGGTTTGCTGATCCATTGTCTAATGGGTGTCGCAGCCGAATGGTTTCCTAATGGATATCTGACCCATACCCAGCCCAACCTGACCATTGCGTGCAACAGAGCGCAGGCGCCGCAGGTTTCCACGGATAGTTTGCAGGTTTCAGCCATTGCAACTGAATAGGAAAATCTGCAGCTTAAGAATGTGAAAATATTTCTGCTTAAATCGCCCCATTCTAATAAATCTGAGCGCACATTTCCTGAAATCTGATACAAAACTGTCCAGCAGGGTCTATAAGTGTGTGAGAAGGGGCAGCGCCACGACTGCCGGGCAATCTGTTCTGGCAGCTCAGATATCAGTCGCACTGAAAGCCGAGGAAAATGGATGTGGAAACTGCACAGCTGGTTCCATACAGAGAAACCTCAGCTACTGCAGAACATCTTGCAAGTCCTGCCACATCACGCCTTCAGCTTCTGTGGAACTACAAGTCCCAGCATCCCCTGCAGCTTTCTTGGCATGCTGGGCAGGCATCATGTTCTTGAGTCATTCTCGTTGGTCAAGGTATTAGATACACTGTTCAGCGGATCCTTAGGAACTGCCCGACAACTCACACGGCCTCCATTACAGCTCCTGGAAGGGTTGTCATCCTCTTACATTATTGCACAATCCAAAATCTGTACAAGAAAGTGACAACCTGTGTGAGATCTGTAAGGTTAGAGATGTTGTCACCTGCCTCTCTCCGGAGTGACCACCCGTGGAGGAGTTGTCATGGGGGTCTTACTTTTCACATGGAATATTGCAGCATTTCTAACTTATAGCGGGTTCCTCTCAGCAGCACAAAGAAGTTGCAATCACTGGCGGTGTTATTGTGGAGGTAATGAGGCAGCGTTTCCATGGAGACAGGCGAACGGTTTCGAGACGCCTGTAGGAATGAGCCTGTCTCGTTCCTGTACGGATATAATTTATAGGAACTCGTGGAGAGCCGTGTGCTGCTAACGAGGATGCTGAAGGCCACGAGGACCCTGAGCGTGCGCCAATATCCCCAATTATTCCAAAAAATGTCAATAAAAATTGTCCCTATTTTCCATGCCCCGTCCCCAGATCTGGTTACCAGTCATACGTGGCGGTGTACATGATGAGAGTTCACAGCCGGTAATGTGGCTCCGGAAAATCATCCCGGGGTGAAGGGTCGTGATAAATAAGCCGGAGACCTGCACTGTTGGGTAAACAGAGATGGGGCGAGCCGAGGCCCAGACCTTCTAACCGCGGCGCTCCGCGACCTCTCCGTGAAAATATCAGTTACCGTCAAAGGTCCGACACCAGAGAGCTGTCAACTGGTAGCAGTCACCTGCCGCCCCCCAGACTGGGATCAGCTGGGAGATGGAAGTCACATAACCCTAACCCCATCTTCAGGTCAGGACTCTTATACACATGGACTCGTGATGTCGGATGGCGCCAGAATATTGATGATGCAAAAGAGGGAAAATGTCGGCGATGTAGCGCACGACCTTCTGACAGCGCGTAGGCTTCCACCTCATGACACAAGCTATTAGGTAGGGAAGTATCACGGGCTTCAAGAGGGAGACGCCATCACCCCAGCTCCATATATATTTTGGGAACGTAGCTGTCCCTCTTCATGGCCGCTATGTATCACTTGTCGCCCATTTCCATCAGTACACTCTGCTCCAGCCCAGTATCCTCCAAACTAAACAAGCAGAGCTGCAGTGAAAAGCATGGAGGACAAAACAGCAGCCCAGGCCTCTGATCAGACTGGTGGATTTCACATCACACTCCAAAGACAAATTGGAGCTGATGTTCCCTAACGCACAGCAACAAGGCATAGCCGACACCGGTTACTGGAGGTGGAGTGAAAACCGTTCACAGCGCCAATGATTTCACTACGACGCACCGCCAGGTGTGACATCAAGCACATCAATACGTTCCTAGGGGAAGATTATAAATCCTGCGATCACTTCTGTTCAGGGGTGATCTCCAGAACCATCTTCATACAAAAGTCCTGAATGCTATTAGAGGGGCGGCATTTCCAGTGGAGAAAGTATATTTTTCTTTTTGCTACTCTGTGCTGCTGCTAGGGGTGAGTTCTGAGAAGAATCAGTCTCCTTCTCCACCTGGCAGCGACAATGTATTCCCTCCTTCCTTCAGCTATACTACCATTTGCTGTAGACACTCTGTGCCATCCCGGAGAATAAGCTATTTCTATTGGCTGCCCTGCAGGAAACAGAGGATCGCTACGCAGAGACTGGTCTATGGGGACAGTGCCTGAGCACCTGTATCTGCCAGGTGCCTGAGCACCTGTATCTGCCAGGTGGAGCTGTACTATGTAACTACACCAGGTGGCACCATAAATATATGAACACCTGGCTGTACTGTAATATGCAATTAACTTACATAAGTAACTGAACACAAGGTGGCGCTGTACTATGGAAGTAACTGAACACAAGGTGGCGCTGTACTATGGAAGTAACTGAACACAAGGTGGCGCTGTACTATGGAAGTAACTGAACACAAGGTGGCGCTGTACTATGGAAGTAACTGAACACAAGGTGGCGCTGTACTATGGAAGTCCATGAACACAAGGTGGCGCTGTACTATGGAAGTAACTGAACACAAGGTGGCGCTGTACTATGGAAGTAACTGAACACAAGGTGGCACTGTACTATGGAAGTAGATGAACACAAGGTGGCGCTGTACTATGGAAGTCCATGAACACAAGGTGGCGCTGTACTATGGAAGTCCATGAACACAAGGTGGTGCTGCACTATGGAAGTAGATGAACACAAGGTGGCGCTGTACTATGGAAGTCCATGAACACAAGGTGGCGCTGTACTATGGAAGTCCATGAACACAAGGTGGCGCTGTACTATGGAAGTCCATGAACACAAGGTGGCATTATACTATGTAAGTCCATGAACACAAGGTGGCGCTATACTATGGAAGTCCATGAACACAAGGTGGCGCTGTACTATGGAAGTAGATGAACACAAGGTGGCGCTGTACTATGGAAGTAGATGAACACAAGGTGGCGCTGTACTATGGAAGTAGATGAACACAAGGTGGCGCTGTACTATGGAAGTAGATGAACACCCGGTCTGCAGCGGATGTAGTAAACAGTGAATATCATTAATTTCTCAATGGTCTAAACAATGAATGGGATTTAAGGGTTAGATACCCCCTTTAACGGCTAGGATAATAGTGGGACGATGGAAAGGTGAGCTAGTATTCCGCCTTACGGCACCACCGCACGCTCGGCAGAGGCGCAATAACATCATTAATGACATCTCATCCAAGGAAGCAAAGTGACAGCTGGTGCAGATATTAATAAATGCAAATATACAGAACGCGAGGTTCACTATGACATGCATCCATATGCTTCAATGAACGTCATCAGACAATGAAACCGACGTATAGAGCAGATGATGGGCCTCCTTGTGTACGATGGGTGTGATACTCAGCGGGAGACTGCAGCCAGGAGGTTGTAGAACTGCAAGGTGCAGCATGCCCAGGATTCATTACATAAGAACAGCCTATCCATGTCTTAAGATATTCACGGTGACTTCTCAGAATATCAGCAACAAAGTAACTTGGACGGTGACTTCCGCGTTGTATCCCAGTCTTTTATGGATCAGGCACATTGTGTAATACGCTGTTTATTTGCGTTGCCCATGTCCTGCATTCAACTCTGCAGCCAAGAAAGGACATTGAGTCACGGGGAGCGTGTCACACCGATCCAGCCCAGAATTTAAAGGGCCACAAACCATAGCTTATAAAAGGTCAGCAAAGAAGAGCCAGTCACATACAGAAGGTTCACAGCCCTACAGTCATCCTCTCCCCAGCATGAAATGGCTGATAACAGGGAGCAATAGATTGTATTCTCCTGTCCTACAGTCATCCTCTCCCCTGAAATGGCTGATAACAGGGAGCAATAGATTGTATTCTCCTGTCCTACAGTCATCCTCTCCTCTGAAATGGCTGATAACAGGGAGCAATAGATTGTATTCTCCTGTCCTACAGTCATCCTCTCCCCTGAAATGGCTGATAACAGGGAGCAATAGATTGTATTCTCCTGTCCTACAGTCATCCTCTCCCCTGAAATGTCTGATAACAGGGAGCAATAGATTGTATTCTCCTGTCCTACAGTCATCCTCTCCCCTGAAATGTCTGATAACAGGGAGCAATAGATTGTATTCTCCTGTCCTACAGTCATCCTCTCCACTGAAATGTCTGATAACAGGGAGCAATAGATTGTATTCTCCTGTCCTACAGTCATCCTCTCCCCTGAAATGTCTGATAACAGGGAGCAATAGATTGTATTCTCCTGTCCTACAGTCATCCTCTCCCCTGAAATGGCTGATAACAGGGGGCAATATATTGTATTCTCCTGTCCTGCAGTCATCCTCTCCTCTGAAATGGCTGATAACAGGGAGCAATAGATTGTATTCTCCTGTCCTACAGTCATCCTCTCCTCTGAAATGTCTGATAACAGGGAGCAATAGATTGTATTCTCCTGTCCTACAGTCATCCTCTCCTCTGAAATGTCTGATAACAGGGAGCAATAGATTGTATTCTCCTGTCCTACAGTCATCCTCTCTCCTGAAATGTCTGATAACAGGAGCAATAGATTGTATTCTCCTGTCCTACAGTCATCCTCTCCCCTGAAATGTCTGATAACAGGGAGCAATAGATTGTATTCTCCTGTCCTACAGTCATCCTCTCCCCTGAAATGTCTGATAACAGGGAGCAATAGATTGTATTCTCCTGTCCTACAGTCATCCTCTCTCCTGAAATGTCTGATAACAGGGAGCAATAGATTGTATTCTCCTGTCCTACAGTCATCCTCTCCTCTGAAATGGCTGATAACAGGTAGCAATAGATTGTATTCTCCTGTCCTACAGTCATCCTCTCCTCTGAAATGGCTGATAACAGGAAGCAATAGATTGTATTCTCGTGTCCTACAGTCATCCTCTCCCCTGAAATGTCTGATAACAGGAAGCAATAGATTGTATTCTCCTATCCTACAGTTATCCTCTCCTCTGAAATGGCTGATAACAGGGAGCAATAGATTGTATTCTCGTGTCCTACAGTCATCCTCTCCCCTGAAATGGCTGATAACAGGGAGCAATAGATTGTATTCTCCTGTCCTACAGTCGTCCTCTCCCCTGAAATGGCTGATAACAGGGAGCAATAGATTGTATTCTCCTGTCCTACAGTCGTCCTCTCCTCTGAAATGGCTGATAACAGGGAGCAATAGATTGTATTCTCGTGTCCTACAGTCATCCTCTCCCCTGAAATGGCTGATAACAGGGAGCAATAGATTGTATTCTCCTGTCCTACAGTCATCCTCTCCCCTGAAATGTCTGATAACAGGGAGCAATAGACTGTATTCTCCTGTCCTACAGTCATCCTCTCCCCTGAAATAGCTGATAACAGGGAGCAATAGATTGTATTCTCGTGTCCTACAGTCATCCTCTCCCCTGAAATGTCTGATAACAGGGAGCAATAGATTGTATTCTCCTGTCCTACAGTCATCCTCTCCTCTGAAATGGCTGATAACAGGGAGCAATAGATTGTATTCTCCTGTCCTACAGTCATCCTCTCCCCTGAAATGACTGATAACCGGGAACAATAGATTGTATTCTCCTGTCCTACAGTCATCCTCTCCCCTGAAATGACTGATAACCGGGAACAATAGATTGTATTCTCCTGTCCTACAGTCATCTTCTCCCCTGAAATGGCTGATAACAGGGAGCAATAGATTGTATTCTCCTGTCCTACAGTCATCCTCTCCCCTGAAATGACTGATAACCGGGAACAATAGACTGTATTCTCCTGTCCTACAGTCATCTTCTCCCCTGAAATGGCTGATAACAGGGAGCAATAGATTGTATTCTCCTGTCCTACAGTCATCCTCCTTCTCCTGTGGTGGCACCAAAAATTTGCCTGAGATTTTTCCAACACATGAGAGCAGAGGATGCAGATTGTCCTCAGAACTGATGCAGGTTTGGGTGCAGGAGTCCAACACGTATGAACAGGGCCTTGTAGATGTATCCGCCTTACAGATAGTGGTCAGTAATCGGCCATGTTGGAGCTTTCTTCCTCAGCTTTGTGTCTTGTGTTCCATATTCCTGGGACGTCAGCGTACATGGGGCGGTGCTGCTAACATCCGTTAAGAGCTTTTCAGGTTGTTGTCAATTTTCTCAGTGTGGGAAATAATCGCCGACCGTGGGATCTGTAATTACCTCTTCTTGTGCAGAGTCTACGATGAACTCGGTGACTGAACGGTTTCTGTCAGAGGAGCGATGCCGAGAATGGAAGGTCCTGAAGGCAACATCGTCCTCGATGGCCACAATGTTGTATCGGAGCCGGAAGAAGACGCCCCGATCTGATGACCGTCCATTATCAGTGCTCAGAGGATAAAACCATATCGGTGAAGATGATTTCTCCGTGGAAAGCCGCGCAGAGACCCCCCAGGTGCCTATGTGCCCAGTGCAGACACCTCTCTCCATTGACGGGTGGCGGGCTTCATTTCCCCGTTACTTACGTAGTTGAGTCGCTATTTTCTTGAGATTTGAATGCATTCTTGTTCAGGCCTTACGTTCCTTTTAAATCAAATAAATCTGCCAAGTAAGGTGGCGTCATGGTGGCCATTAGTGCCCTGCACCATCCCTGCATCACGTCTACTCACGCAGCGACCTCTCGACACCCCGCGCCTCCTCTACATTAGCAGAGACGTACTGAGTGGGTACGGACGGCGATGTGTTACCTCAAGGACACGCTCTATCGTGGCTGACGAAGGCCAGGACAAGTGGCAGCAACATCCGTATCTCAGTTGTGGTTTGTTCCCATGACAACACCCACCGTCCGTAGGCATTATCTATAGGTGCTGAGAGGGTTAATGGTATACGCCTCTCAATTTTCATGGTTGCGAGTAATAATCTCCTTCACCTAAAGACACATCTCATCCATGAAACTGGCTGAAGAGCTGACGCTCAATGGTCCTGTGCCTCTCTGTAAGAAGGACGCCGCAGCGATCCGCAGGCCAGAGATTTACGTAACTGCCTCCCCTCCTCCATAATGCCATGAAAATGGGAGGAATCCCTCAGAAAGAAGCTGTTTAAAGGGACTGTCCAGGTAAGAGCTTGAGAATGCAATACAGGTCAGTCTAACCCGTTGCCTGCTTTTTACCTCGGCTCTATTAGGGCAGAGCCGTGATCGGTGACTACCGTTTGCCTGCAGTGTCTTCTGGGAGTCTGTGGTAGTCTAAGACACACCCCCTGCCTCGTCATTGGATCAGGCTGCTGCTCTCTCCCTCCTCTGATTGGCTCCTGTGTGTGGCTCGCCGGGATGTCCGTGCAGCGGAGTCAGGGTGCGGTCACACAGTCCGGTTTCTGATGCAGTTTTGGAAGCCGAAATCAGGAGTGAATCATAAAAAGGGAGAAAATCCACAGGACGGGTACGGCCTCGTTCTTTCTGAACTCACTCCTGGTTTTGGCTTTCAAAACTGCATCAGAAACCTGACTGTGTGGACGGACCCTCAGAGAAAAAGATCATCAGCTCATACACTGAGGGCAATGGGCCTGGAAGGGGCGCTGTGATTGGGTCATCAATATCAGATCGGCGGCGGTCTGACACCTGACACCCCTGCCGAACAGTTATATGAAGAGGCCGCCTCCTGGGCCAGTGATGTCACCGTATATCGGTCACAAGTGAATAGGCCTGGGCTGCAATACCAAGCACAGCCACAATCCAATGGGCGGAGCTGTGCTTGGTAAGCTGTGAGAAGGTCACTGTCCACCCCGTACCTGTCGGGACCCCCCACTGATCTCATAGTCATAATGCAGAGGATAGGCCATCGATAACCAGATAACCCCTTTAATTAAATACATGCTGGTTATTATGCCGCCCGCAGTTATATACTTGTTATGACACCCCCCGCTGTTATATACTTGTTATGGCGCCCCCCACTGTTACATACTTGTTATGACACCCCCCGCTGTTATATACTTGTTATGGCGCCCCCCACTGTTACATACTTGTTATGACACCCCCCGCCATTACATACTTATTACGGCACCTACCGCTGTTACATACTTATTATAGCGCCCCCCCGCCATTACATACTTGTTATGGCGCCCCTCACCGTTACATATTTGTTATGGCGCCCCCCCCGCCGTTACATACTTATTATGGCGCCCCCTGCTGTTACATACTTATTACAGTGCCCCCCGCCGTTACATACTTGTTATGGCGCCCCTCACCGTTACATACTTGTTATGGTGCCCCCCGCCGTTACATACTTATTATGGCGCCCCCCGCCGTTACATACTTATTATGGCGCCCCCTGCTGTTACATACTTATTATAGCGCCCCCCCGCCATTACATACTTGTTATGGCGCCCCCCACCGTTACATACTTGTTATGGTGCCCCCCGCCGTTACATACTTATTATGGCGCCCCCCGCCGTTACATACTTATTATGGCACCACCTGCTGTTACATACTTATTATAGCGTCCCCCGTTACATACTTGTTATGGCGCCCCTCACCGTTACATACTTGTTATGGTGCCCCCCGCCGTTACATACTTGTTATGGTGCCCCCCGCCGTTACATACTTATTATGGCGCCCCCGCCGTTACATACTTATTATGGCGCCCCCCGCCGTTACATACTTATTATGGCGCCCCCTGCCTTTACATACTTATTATGGCGCCCCCTGCTGTTACATACTTATTATAGCGCCCCTCACCGTTACATACTTATTATGGTGCCCCCCGCCGTTACATACTTATTATGGCGCCCCCCCGCCGTTACATACTTATTATGGTGCCCCCTGCTGTTACATACTTATTATAGCGCCCCTCACCGTTACATACTTGTTATGGTGCCCCCCGCCGTTACATACTTATTATGGTGCCCCCTGCTGTTACATACTTATTATAGCGCCCCTCACCGTTACATACTTATTATGTCGCCCCCCACCGTTACATACTTATTATGGCGCCCCCCCGCCGTTACATACTTATTATGGTGCCCCCTGCTGTTACATACTTATTATAGCGCCCCTCACCGTTACATACTTATTATGTCGCCCCCCACCGTTACATACTTATTATGGGCGCCCCCCGCTGTTACATACTTATTATGGCGCCCCCTGCTGTTACATACTTATTATAGCACCCCCCGCCTTTACAAACTTGTTATGGCGCCCCTCACTGTTACATACTTGTTATGGTGCCCCCCGCCGTTACATACTTATTATGGCACCCCCCGCCGTTACATACTTATTATGGGCGCCCCCCGCTGTTATATACTTATTATGGCGCCCCCCTCGCTGTTACATACTTATTATGGCGCCCCCCGCTGTTACATACTTATTATGGCGCCTCCCGCTGTTATATACTTATTAGGGCGCCCCCCGCTGTTATATACTTATTATGGCGCCCCCTGCTGTTACATACTTATTATGCCACCCTTGCTGTTCCTTTTAATCACTCTTAGAGCCTCCACCTAATGTGTCCAGTTTGGTGGTCGCTCACGCTCAGCCACCTGGATCCTCTTGTATACAGGCGGTGAAGCAATTCCAGCCACTGTGTGCCCAGCCAGTACGAATCCGTGCACTACAAGGCGGCTTTTTCTCACCGGCAATGGGCACATGAGGTGGACTGAGAGGGAATCAAATGAGGCACCGCCATAGCAAGTACATAACCGCAATATCTTAAATCAGATGTAACGGTGGGACCACCACGAGCTGCTGATCTGTGTCAGCCCCCCCCAGCCGCAGTGACTGCGCGTATGACCTGCACGTGGCTACATACCCGGAAGCAAACACAGGAGCTGTAACCAGACTCACAGCCAGTGGAAACGAGAGCTACCGCCATATCACTGCTGCACAGTTCTGCATCACTCGCTACACCCGCATGTACGGTACAAGGTATTCGCCTGAACAATGTGGTCACGGGAGGTACGGGGTGGAGAGGAGGCACGTCTGGTATTTCTGGATGGTAACCCGGACAGTCTTTTGTTTCCCCACAGATAAGTGGCGACAGAAGCGTTCGGCGGCTGTTTATCTCCTTCATTAAAAATTCTATATCAATGATCTACGAAGGACGTCAAGCGCCATTTACAAACCCCTTCCCACTACTCGAGAGCTAACAGAACACTGCTGCTCTACATATAGGCGACAGCTAGCTGTGGATGAACTACAAGTCTCAGAATACCATCCACTGCTGGTGCAGAATGTATCAACGTGACTTCACAATACAAATGTATCCATCAGCAGAGGTGTGATACATTGTGGCAGGCCCTTCCTGGGATCTTCCCTGGACGTGGTGACCATGTGACAACGACAGGCCAATGGTGCCTGTACCCAGAGCCGTACACCTCTGACGACAACGGTGAGCGGAGGACTGGCTGCTGTGGAACTACAAAGCTCAGCATGCTGTAACTGGAACTACAAAGCTCAGCATGCTGTAACTGGAACTACAAAGCTCAGCACGCTGTAACTGGAACTACAAAGCTCAGCATGCTGTAACTGGAACTACAAAGCTCAGCATGCTGGGTGTGCAAAAGGACCGAAAACTTGGGGGTGCCCATTACCTTGAGCATCCTGGGGTCATTCTCTGCTATTAACCCCTAACATACTGGACTGCATTACATCTCCATCTTGCATCGACAAAAGGAAGGTCCAAAGACTACTGCTGACCCCAGAACCACCCAGGACCTGATCCACAGACCCCAGCGACACCCCCCGTCAGGCTGCTGGCTCCTCACCTGTCAGTAAGAACTACTGAAAGTTCCTGACGCTGTCCCAGATCTGACCCCCCCCCCCCCCTCCCAGTGTCACCAGTGCAGAGCCGTGCACCGTCTATGAGCAGATCACAGGGAGGGGTGACAGGACTTACCCAGGGTCACCCAGGGGTGCAGGCTCCGGAGATCTAAAGCTGCCTGGAGGTATGAGCTGCTGTCTGACCCGGGTGAATTTCAGCAGCGCAGGCAGGCAGGGGTTAAACAACAGCTGATGCCTTTCTAGTGAGCGCTGCTCCTGCAGGAGATGTGACAAGAGGAATCAGATAAGTTCCCAGCCAAGCCCCGACAAGGACCTCCCACACGCCGAACATCTGCAGATTAAAGGACAGCTCTGCCCCCTGCAAGCACAGGGACCGCCACCGCAGCACCCCCAAACAGCAGCCGGCTAACCCCTTCACTGCCACCACAACAGCCGGCTAACCCCTTCACTGCCACCACAACAGCCGGCTAACCCCTTCACTGCCACCACAGCAGCCAGCTAACCCCTTCACTGCCACCACAGCAGCCGGCTAACCCCTTCACTGCCACCACAGCAGCCGGCTAACCCCTTCACTGCCACCACAACAGCCAGCTAACCCCTTCACTGCCACCACAGCACCCCCAAACAGCAGCCAGCTAACCCCTTCACTGCCACCACAACAGCCGGCTAACCCCTTCACTGCCACCACAGCAGCCGGCTAACCCCTTCACTGCCACCACAGCAGCCAGCTAACCCCTTCACTGCCACCACAGCAGCCAGCTAACCCTTCACTGCCACCAAAGCAGCCAGCTAACCCCTTCACTGCCACCAAAGCAGCCAGCTAACCCCTTCACTGCCACCACAGCAGCCGGCTAACCCCTTCACTGCCACCACAACAGCCGGCTAACCCCTTCACTGCCACCACAGCAGCCGGCTAACCCCTTCACTGCCACCACAGCAGCCAGCTAACCCCTTCACTGCCACCAGCCAGCTAACCCCTTCACTGCCACCAAAGCAGCCGGCTAACCCCTTCACTGCCACCACAGCAGCCGGCTAACCCCTTCACTGCCACCCACAACAGCCGGCTAACCCCTTCACTGCCACCACAGCAGCCGGCTAACCCCTTCACTGCCACCACAGCAGCCGGTTAACCCTTCATGCACCACTAGCAGCGGCAACCCTTCACTGCCACCACACAGCCGGGCTAACCCTTCACTGCCACCACAAGCAGCCAGCTAACCCCTTCACTGCCCACCACAACAGCCGGCTAACCCCTTCACTGCCACCAAACAGCCGGCTAACCTTCACTGCCACCACAACAGCCGGCTACCCCCCTTCACTGCCACCACAAACAGCCGGCTAACCCCTTCACTGCCACCACAACAGCCGGCTAACCCCTTCACTGCCACCACAACAGCCGGCTAACCCCTTCACTGCCACCACAGCAGCCGGCTAACCCCTTCACTGCCACCACAACAGCCGGTAACCCCTTCACTGCCACCACAGCAGCCGGCTAACCCTTCACTGCCACCACAGCAGCCGGCTAACCCCTTCACTGCCACCCACACAGCCGGCTAACCCCTTCACTGCCACCACAGCAGCCGGCTAACCCCTTCACTGCCACCACAACAGCCGGCTAACCCCTTCACTGCCACCACAGCAGCCGGCTAACCCCTTCACTGCCACCACAACAGCCGGCTAACCCCTTCACTGCCACCACAGCAGCCGGCTAACCCCTTCACTGCCACCACAGCAGCCGGCTAACCCCTTCACGCCACCACAGCAGCCGGCTAACCCCTTCACTGCCACCACAGCAGCCGGTTAACCCCTTCACTGCCACCACAGCAGCCGGCTAACCCCTTCACTGCCACCACAACAGCCGGCTAACCCCTTCACTGCCACCACAGCAGCCGGCTAACCCCTTCACTGCCACCACAACAGCCGGCTAACCCCTTCACTGCCACCACAACAGCCGGCTAACCCCTTACTGCCACCACAGCAGCCGGCTAACCCCTTCACTGCCACCACAGCAGCCGGCTAACCCCTTCACTGCCACCACAGCAGCCGGCTAACCCCTTCACTGCCACCACAGCAGCGGCTAACCCCTTCACTGCCACCACAGCAGCCAGCTAACCCCTTCACTGCCACCACAGCAGCCAGCTAACCCCTTCACTGCCACCACAGCAGCCGGCTAACCCCTTCACTGCCACCACAGCAGCCAGCTAACCCCTTCACTGCCACCACAGCAGCCGGCTAACCCCTTCACTTCCACCACAACAGCCGGCTAACCCCTTCACTGCCACCACAGCAGCCGGCAAACCCCTTCACTGCCACCACAGCAGCCGGCTAACCCCTTCACTGGCACCACAGCAGCCGGCTAACCCCTTCACTGCCACCACAGCAGCCGGCTAACCCCTTCACTGGCACCACAGCAGCCGGCTAACCCCGTCACTGCCACCACAGCAGCCAGCTAACCCCTTCACTGCCACCCCAGCAGCCAGCTAACCCCTTCACTGCCACCACAGCAGCCGGCTAACCCCTTCACTGCCACCCAGCAGCAGGCTAACCCCTTCACTGCCACCACAGCAGCCGGCTAACCCCTTCACTGCCACCACAGCAGCCGGCTAACCCCTTCACTGCCACCCCAGCAGCCAGCTAACCCCTTCACTGCCACCCCAGCAGCCAGCTAACCCCCCTTCACTGCCACCACAGCAGCCGGCTAACCCCTTCACTGCCACCCAGCAGCCGGCTAACCCCTTCACTGCCACCACAGCAGCCAGCTAACCCCTTCACTGCCACCACAGCAGCCAGCTAACCCCTTCACTGCCACCAAAGCAGCCAGCTAACCCCTTCACTGCCACCACAGCAGCCGGCTAACCCCTTCACTGCCACCACAACAGCCGGCTAACCCCTTCACTGCCACCACAGCAGCCGGCTAACCCCTTCACTGCCACCCCAGCACTGTAGTGGCAGAAGCGTCTGATAATACTCGGTGCCGGGTCCCGGTGCCCGCTCACCTCCACACCTTGTCAGTGACTCCGTCTATGTCTGCTTGTAATCACTGCCGGCTGTTCAGACGACTCCGGGGTGGAGGCCATTGTTCTGCAATAAACTACTAATGGATGGGCCGTGCGAATAAATGCATCGACCGTGTTGTCACTTTAGTCACTTTACCCGTCCATGTTTTTGCTGGACACAATTTACAGGAATATTAGAGAAGAAAGCACCTGGTTATAAAGACACAGGGAACAGTTACTGACGGCTCATATTTACTGACAGCTTTTGTTTCATGTAAATTTCCAGAGGTTAAGAAAAATTATAATATAATAAAACATAACTAATAAACGGAAACTTCTACAGTCAAACAATGCAGTTTAGCGAGACGATTCTGACTCCAGGCCCTCCACCGTCTCATCCACGTGTCAATGCAAAAGTATTTTTACCTGGTATGTGGCCCCCGGGAGCCCATGCTGGACTCATAATGCACCAGTGCAATTACTCCTCCCCCCCATGCCATTTTCATTACATGGATACTATAGCCCAGGGGTCAGCCACCTCTAGTAACCCAGCCGTTGTGAAACTACAACTCCCAGCATGCACACTTGCTCAGTCATTCTCAGTAACTCCCATAGAAGTGAAAAGGGGATGCGGACCCCGGCTATAGACCCTACGTGCTGCAGCTCGTGACGGCGGGCACAGGAGACTAATAAACGCTCAGGCGGTCGCGGGCATCTATATCGGCCAGGTTCCATTCTGATCAGTGGAAATACCTTTGCACAATGACATCAGATTTACTTGCAGCGCTGGGATTACGGTTTTCTACAGATGTGTGAATGGGCCTCATGTGACAACTTTAGGACGTACACCAGGGTCAGACTTTAGGGGTGAACAGACCATCTCTGGGCGCCGAACCCTGTATGTTACATCTCAAAGCTCAGACGTCAGCCTACAGATTACGTAGCGAGCCATACAATGTGGTGCGCTCGCACCTTCTACCCAAGTTCATGAACCTTGCACTTATCAGAGCATCGCCCACGGCCGAGGACGCAGAGTCACCTGGAAGCAAGTGAGAGTCACAGACCAAGGAGCTAAATATATGACAAAGAAAGGAAAAGAGGAAATTCTCGGTGACGATCCCTTTAGAACATTCTTGGTTGTGCAATCCTGTTCGGGGCGCAATGTTCACTGGTTGTATAGAACATATGTGAAGAATGTAACAGGAGGAGGAGGAGGAATGGCTGCATCGCCTCTAATCAATAAAACCGTAAACTCCTCACTGCAGAAGAGACCCTGGATCCTGTAATGAGAAGCAGATGACTATGCAACAATGGGGAGGAAAGAGGCTCTGGGTGGATGTCAGCAGCCGAGCAGAACAAGGCCGGGATCCAGGGGCGAGCCCCACGTGGTGCACACCAATAGTAATAATCAGACCTGGTGACAACCAATATAACCGCCGTTACAGCTCATGGGGATGTCCACCGGCTTTAGGTTTAGGTATGCAGCTATAATGGACGAGGAATGCTGGCTGACAACTCATGTACTGGCAGTAATATTAGCTGTCGCCAAGTTTTGCAGAAATAAGGCCCTGTTCACATCATGATAATGGTTTGGCTCCTGACCTGTGCTGGAGGCCTGGTATGGATCCGTTATATATAGGGCCCTAGGCGCTGCGTGCTGCCATATGGCGCCGTATTATGTAGATGTTCTCTCCAAGAAGCAAAGGATGAGGAGGACATAAAATAACTGTATGAGGTACAGCAGGACGCCACAGACTTCTATGGTTGTAGAATGACCGCTCCGTACAACACAGAGGCGGCACAACGCCATAATCTGGCCGAGGCCGCCAGGTTATAGTATTCTAATATACAGTAACACGTCAGACTATAGAAAAACTACAACCACGATGCAAATGATGATCCTGCTGTCGGCCATTTGCCTCCCTTTATCAAGTCCTATTACGGTGACTCCGTGTAAAGAGGCGTCTGCAGGAAAGTACATCGCTGCCGTCTACTGCGAGGGCCACATATATGAAAAGACAAGGTGCACTGTGACAAAGGGGTTGCACTATCTGAGATGCTACATAAACGATGCACAGAGGGTTGGCGGTATTGAAGGTGCGGCTTCCATTAGTTTGATTACAGCCCGCTGCAGCCCATACGGGTGTAAGGTATCAGCCCACGGACCACCATACTGATCGGCTGCATCTCCCGGGCCGACTGCGGCACAGTGATTTATAACGCTCCTATCTGATAGCGGGTCTACTGTACTGCACTCACATTATCATGTCCACGGTCAAATAGGAACGGACTGAATCATAAATCACTATGACGCGGTCGGTTCAGGTCCAGCAGATGTGGCCGACACATGGACCGCACTTCCCGGGTCGGTCCCGGTTATGTGAATCAGGCCTACGGGCCTGCGGTTTTTGCTGCGTTTCCACAGACTGAGTGCAGGTGGAAACGTAAAATATGAGCACCCGCTGCGGAATTCTCTGCTGTTTTTGTCATGTCGGTGCCGTACGGTCACCGTATATCACCGCACATCCACACGGCTGCCATGAATATGTATGGAAAGAGAAAGGAGGGGAAACGCGGGGATTTGTATATGAGACAGACGTGACAGCGAATACCCGGAGACGCCCACCCGCCCTCCCCTTACCCCGGCCTTCGCTCCCCTCCACATAGTCCTAGAGGGAGGTTCAAAAGTATACCAATATCCGATCCCCCCACTCCCTGGGACTGGAATATTCCTATTTCAGGCTCCGGTCTGCAAACCCCATACATATCATGAGTCATATGGAGACAAAACACTCTGTGTGAGATCCTTCTGTAGAAGTAACACCCTCATCATCATCATTTATTTATATTACACAGCTCCGAGCCATGGGGAATAGTCAGCGCCTACACTGGAGGGAGGGGGGCATTTACTAATGCAATGACATTAGCACTCGCACATCTGTGCACTGGGCATGGCACTGGTGGGTGCAACCCCGGCACTAGGCGGCACCTTCTAGGACAGGGATCAGCAACCTCTGGCACTCCAGCTGTTGTGAAACTACAACTCCCAGCATGCTCTCCTTCAGAGAACAGCCAAGCAAGTGTGCATGATGGGAGATGTAGTTTCACAGCACCTGGAGTGTCGGAGGTTGCAGACCCCAGTTCTAGGAGGTAACTGGTGTCTGGCGCTGCCCCCTGTACGTCAGAGGTCGCAGCTTTCAAGCGATGTCCTGTGACTTTAATGTGCAGGAAAAGGGTTAGAAAAGTCGCCTTCCTCCGCAAACGCTGACAAATCACAGCGCATAAACTTTATCACATCCTCCTCTCTTTTTCTACTTTTTACCCCGATTTGCAATACGAAAAAATGAAGGGAAAAAAATGTCTTGTTTGGAGTGGACTTGGCCGAGCGTCCCCCGACTCCTCTCCTCCTGGACCCGAGCCGCAGACTACAATGTGGTTTCAATTAGTAATAATCTACATGGAAGAGAAAGAAAACTGTAGAGCGGCGCAGTCGCCGGCGTTGTGAGCATCACCGCCAGGTTAAGTCCTGGAATCCAGGACAAGTAGAATAACGTGCAGTAACGTCTCCTCTGCTGGAGGGGGCAGTGGAGCTGCTGGCGCCTCCAGGACAAGCAGAATTACGTGCAGTAACGTCTCTTCTCCTGGAGGGGGCAGTGGAGCTGCTGGTGGGTGCCTTCCAGGACAAGTAGAATTATGTGCAGTAACGTCTCCTCTACTGGAGGGGGCAGTGTAGCAGCTGGCGCCTCCAGGACAAGCAGAATAACGTGCAGTAACGTCTCCTCTCCTGGAGGAGGCAGTGGAGCTGCTGGCGCCTGCAGGACAAGTAGAATTATGTGCAGTAACGTCTCCTCTCCTGGAGGGGGCAGTGGAGCTGCTGGCGCCTCCAGGACAAGCAGAATAACGTGCAGTAACGTCTCCTCTCCTGGAGGAGGCAGTGGAGCTGCTGGCGCCTGCAGGACAAGTAGAATAACGTGCAGTAACATCTCCTCTCCTGGAGGGGGCAGTGGAGCTGCTGGCGCCTCCAGGACAAGCAGAATTACGTGCAGTAACGTCTCTTCTCCTGGAGGGGGCAGTGGAGCTGCTGGCGCCTCCAGGACAAGTAGAATTATGTGCAGTAACGTCTCCTCTCCTGGAGGGGGCAGTGGAGCTGCTGGCGCCTCCAGGACAAGTAGAATTAAGTGCAGTAACGTCTCTTCTCCTGGAGGAGGCAGTGGAGCTGCTAGTGCCTGCAGAAAAAGGCCTAATGATCAAAAACGGATCAAAATTTGGAGTAAATGCATCACGAGTTACTGTAATTTCTTAAAACAAAAAATTCTAACAATTCCTTTTCTCAGAGGTTGGCGGAGTTGGAAAGGTTTCACACTGTGGAAAATACACATCAGAAGAAGTACTTCGAACGCTATGGATCCATCCGGGGATGAGCCCCATTCAAAGAGCCTGTGACCACCCATCATGGGCCCACGCCAAGAGACTACACGTCTTTCTTGATGTGGTTTTGAAATTCGCACTCGTACGAATGGCGGCATGGATTCCCATTGAGGATCAAGAAGATCGGACAACACAGGGCTTTTCCACATATTTCGGTGCAGAATACGCCCCCAAAATCCCTTAGGGGTATCATTCCAGCCACCCGGCCCCTGTGAACTGTGTCAGACATTAGGCTCTGCCGCACAGCGCTGGATCTGTCACACAGCAGACATCAATGGCGCCTCAAGGACCCCACTGACTAATGTGGTCGCCGCTTTGACGGAAAGAATGGCGCTGCATGCTCAGTTATTCCTCCTGTCTAAAATGTGACTGATTCTGCTCCAGCCTCCGATGCAGATGTGAACAGGGACATACGCTGACTGATGGAAATCTCTCCGTTCACACTTGGCGTTCTCTCCTAACGGAACATATAGATCCCAATGAATCATGACGGACCCTATGGGCACAAATCCTTTCCCCCAGGATAGACTGCGGTATAATACATGAAGGAGGTGGCGAGCGTCCTCGGAGCACGAGCAGCAGATCTCTACCTAGTGCAAAAGTGTCTAAACAGGACAGCGGAAGAGAATGGGAAGCGTGGCCTCATGTGCTGCTCTGCGTCTTACACGTCCCAAGATCAAAGCCTCAAGTTCCTTCTGCTCCTTCACATCCCCACGTCTCCAGGGCCTGACTGATGTCTGCAGAGCAACGGCCAGTAAACAGCTCCCACCTGCAGCACATTCCTGCCGCTCTCGGAGGATCACAGCTATGGGACTGCAAATACCAGTATTAAGGGGGCGTCCCACCAACCAAGTCCATATAAACAGTCCCAAAGGGCTAATAACTGCTATTGTAAACTACTCTGTGCCGTTTCCACCCGAAAACTGTATGTTTTTCATCCTTTATTCTCTCATCATCACTGCTCATATGTGCTACTGCAGCCGGGCTGCGAGCATGATCACATGAAATATTACTCAACCAAAATCCTGTGTATGCCTGTGCTCCCCATCAGTGCCAATCAGTCTCCTTCCTCCTCTGGCAGCTGTAAATATAGTTCTCACTAAGTTCCCTAGTCAGTTCCCTTCCACCCTTAGCAGCTGTAAACATAGTTCCAACTAAGTTCCTGGTCAGTCTCCTTCCCCTTCTGACAGCTGTAAACATAGTTCCAGCTAAGTTCCTGGTCAGTCTCCTTCCCCTTCTGACAGCTATAAACATAGTTCCAGCTAAGTTCCTGGTCAGTCTCCTTCCCCTTCTGACAGCTGTAAACATAGTTCCAGCTAAATTCCTGGTCAGTCTCCTTCCCCTTCTGACATCTGTAAACATTGTTCCCAGTAAGTTCCCTTTCCCCATAACCAGCTGTAAACATAGCTCCAACTATGTTCCTGGTCAGTCTCCTTCCCCCTTCTGACAGCTGTAAACATAGTTCCCAGTAAGTTCCCTAGTCAGTTCCCTTTTCCCATTAGCAGCTGTAAACATAGTTTCAACTAAGTTCCTGGTCAGTCTCCTTCCCCTTCTGACAGCTGTAAACATGGTTCCAGCTAAGTTCCTGGTCAGTCTCCTTCCCCTTCTGACAGCTGTAAACATAGTTCCCAGTAAGTTCCCTAGTCAGTTCCCTTTTCCCATTAGCAGCTGTAAACATAATTCCAACTAAGTTCCTGGTCAGTCTCCTTCCCCTTCTGACAGCTGTAAACATAGTTCCAGCTAAGTTCCTGGTCAGTCTCCCTCCCCCTCTGACAGCTGTAAATATTGTAAACATAGTTCCAGCTAAGTTCCTGGTCAGTCTCCTTCCCCTTCTGACAGCTGTAAACATAGTTCCAGATAAGTTCCCTAGTCAGGTCCATTCCCCCTTAGCAGCTATAAACATAGTTCCCAGTAAGTTCCCTAGTCAGTTCCCTTCCCCCTTAGCAGCTGTAAACATAGTTCCAGCTAAGTTCCTGGTCAGTCTCCTTCCCCTTCTGACAGCTGTAAACATACTGCCCAGTAATTTCCCTAGTTAGTTCCCTTACCCCCTTAGCAGCTGTAAGTATAGCCCCCAGTCAGTATTCTTCCCCCTTTGGCAGCTTTAAATACAGGGATCTGTACAATAAATTGAAAATTTACAGGTAAACCTTTAATTTGCAAAAATTGAGCTTCGTCATGGGACTAACCCCCTCATCACCCCAATATGTGATAACACGGGTTAGAGGATGGACTTCCCAGGGGCGGCTGCGCTGCAATATTTGTCCCAGATGGCGCCGTCCACGAGACCGATACAAAATAATGATGAAAAATAATAAGAATTATGTGGTTTGGCAAATGCGGCACAGCCGCCATCGTCAGGGATATCTGCCGGCACCGGATCCATTAATAATTAGATTGCTAGCGGTGCGGCACAGATGGCCGGACTGCAGACAAACTTCTTTTATCCTCTGTAGCTGCCAAATCTGATTACTGCCTGGTAGACAATCAATACTCGGGGGGAGGGGGCAAAGCATCTGTTACCCAGGAGATCGCCCCTGTTGTCACACCCCCTAAAGGATGCAATAATGGCCAAAACGACTTCCTTCCTGATAACGCGGCCCCTACGTGTGAAAGAAACCGAGAAAATTCCCACCAATTCCAGGAAAAACGCAGGAAGAATAAAATCTCCAAGCCTGGAAGTCGCTGGGATAATGAGTGTAGTAGTTATAGCGTTATCTCCAGGTTCAGGTCTTACAGATCAAACGCAATTGCTGAAGTAGCTGTTCCCTAACGCTTTCTCTGCAGCCCCGGGCGGCCGTGCAGTAACTCTGAGGATATTCTTACAATTGCTAGTTGAGCGATTGCCTGCTCTCCGCTCCTATGACCTCTCTCTTCCACACCGTTCTTAGCGCGCACAGAAAGTCCTGATATGACGGTATAGTTGTCGCGGTGCGCTGATAACGAGCAGCAGAACATTTCTACAGCGCGGTCGTGTCCGTAATAACCTTGAAGATTCTCTGGAAGGTTTTTTTTTTGTTACTTTATAAAAAGTCAGACAAAACAAGGTTCTGGAGGCGATAAACGCGGGAGCGGAGAATCGCCGGAGCCTAAACCCGCCGTACCGGAGGGAATCGATCGCTCCCCGCATAACCAGAACCATAACTCTCACTTCAAAAACTCCCAAAATATCGCTTGTTTGCACAAAAATGTTGCATTTTTACATCACTGAGCGCTATGAAAACGTCCGCACCAGAATCTGCTCCCGACTCCATCTGCTTTGCCGTGGATTTCACCATTTGTAACGTAGAGGGCAAAATCTGTGGCATCAGCGCTGTGATTTCTGCACCATTTGCGGACTTGTGGTGTCAGCCCGGTTCTGCCGAGGCGTCCGTTGTGTTGCCTAAAATGTAAGGAATTGTATTATCTTTGGACGTATTAGATGGATTTTGCTCCTCGCGGCTGATGGACACGGACACATCATTTCCGAACCCGGGGCACATCTAATAACCTATTTCACCACAGCTTTTTAGACCAACCGCCATCTTGCCAGACGCCATGCACGCCGTTACTTTGGTGCATTTGTCTTAGTAAATCTCCCCCTATTTAGGAAGGTCCTGTGTCTCCGCGTGTCCTCCGTACGAGAGGAGCGCGGACGTCTGATGGATGGTTTAGTCTGCAGCGCCGGCGAGGCGCACGGTTTGATGAAGTGGACGGCCGTGATGCAGGAAACTGCTAAGTGCCAAGATTTTCAATATTCCCTTTCGTGTCCTCTGGAGGAATGTAGAGTAACCCCCATCACCTGGTGACAAGTGACAAAGAACAGCCTCGCGCTCCGACACTGCTGCACGTAACATTGGAGCGCTCGCCACCGCGGACTAGTAACGAAACAGGTAAAGGTGGATTTAGAGGAGCACGTGATTGTTCTGACAGTCACCTGCTCGTCAGTGGAGGAAACACATTGCCATGCAGTGATCTCCTCCACAGTATGGTTGCGGTTACTATCACCGTTTCGGTGCCTGAACTAGCGTCAGGACCACCCAATGAATGAGCGTCGGCCATGACACCTGCTGCGACCATACAGCCCGGTTCACATGATGCAGTTTTTCCTCGCTCTGGTCGCTCTATCTAGCTCACAATCATAACCACACGGTTAGGGCTCATGCACATGACAACTGCTTTTTTTTTTGCGGTCGCATATTGCGCAACCGCAAAACACGTATACCGGCCGCAAGCATTCCACATTTTGCAGAAGGGAACATTCGGGCCATAACAGCGTCATCCTATCCTCAAGACAAGAATAGGGATGTTCTATATTTTTTCTATACATCTTTAGCTGTAACCTGCAGCGCCGCCACGTCTTTGGCTGTAACCTGCAGCGCCGCCACGTCTTTGGCTGTAACCTGCAGCGCCGCCACGTCTTTGGTTGTAACCTGCAGCGCCGCCACGACTTTGCCTGTAACCTGCAGCGCCGCCACGACTTTGGCTGTAACCTGCAGCGCCGCCACGACTTTGGCTGTAACCTGCAGCGCCGCCACGTCTTTGGCTGTAACTTGCAGCGCCGCCACGTCTTTGGTTGTAACCTGCAGCGCCGCCACGTCTTTGGCTGTAACCTGCAGCGCCGCCACGTCTTTGGCTGTAACCTGCAGCGCCACCACATCTTTGGCTGTAACCTGCAGCGCCGCCACGTCTTTGGCTGTAACCTGCAGCGCCGCCACGTCTTTGGTTGTAACCTGCAGCGCCGCCACGTCTTTGGCTGTAACCTGCAGCGCCGCCACATCTTTGGCTGTAACCTGCAGCGCCGCCACGTCTTTGACGGCTTGCTCCGGCTTTTCTCACACGTTGCAGATATTCACAGGTCTGACTGAGTGAGGAAGGACACTGACGTGAAAGCTTTTCGCACAGCGGTCGCTGCACTAAACGTCCTTGTGATGAAGCATTTTCTCCTCTCGCCATTAGCAGCGTCCATCGCACCTTCCCCGCACAGAATATTCACGTACCCAAGGACTTCTTTACTACTTGGTAAATAAACGGCTTGTACTAACCAGAGAGGAGGCAGAGCGGGGCCCCCAGGGGCCAGGACACGTGTACTATACAGCTGCACAATAATATTTAAAGGGGTCCTCTCACTTCAGTAAGTGTCATTTATCATGTAGATGCAGTAAATACAAGCCACTTACTAATGTATTGTGATTCTCCATATTGCTTCCTTCGCTGGCTTTTCCATCACATTATACATTGCTCGTTTCCATGGTTACGACCACCCTGCAATCCATCAGTGATGGTCGTGCTTGCACACTATAGGAAAAGGCACCAGCCTATGTGCGCTCCCATGGTCCCGGCCATCAGAGAGGTGAAGTGCTTTTTCCTGTAGTGTGCAAGCACGACCACCACTGATGGATTGCAGGGTGGTCGTAACCATTTAAACGAGCGGGCGGTTATGGGTTATGGGACACTCTGGATTTCCACGATTTCTGCTTCCTGTCAGTGAATGGGAACTTTCTTCTGTACATCGGCCGCCCTGCTCACTGCGGCTCCCACAGCTGGACGGTCTCAGCTGCCGCAGAATGCAAACAAGAAGATTCCAATTCACTGCCTGCAAGCAGAGATCTTGAGAATGAAGGTGAACTGAACCACGATGCAGAGCTTCTCATAAACCTGAGATACAGGAAACCCCCCGGCGGTGTACTCTGTCCTTGTGTAACATGTATGTAACATGCATGTAGACCCGGCTCCCGCCCCCGCCCGCTGTGCCCTTCTCTACCCACACAGCATCGAAGATTACGCCAGGTTCTAGTGAAACCCTCAGGAAGGGGTGAGGGGAGGAAGTGACTGCGCCAGCTCCGATGACTGCAGACAAAACATAAAGGGTTAAATACCCGATCACTTCCTGCATTAACCCTTCCTCTGCCTCCATTCACCATCATACACCCGTGTCAGGGCGAGAGACCATTCTTGGGGGTTCATCTCCTGAATCTGACAGCATGGCCCTGAGAATGCACCAGGAGCGGGGGCGTCACCCTCATGTAACAGACTGTACATGACTGTATAATGTGATCCGGCCAGCAAAGGAGGCAACATGGAGAAGCACAATACATTACTGCATCTACATGATGAATGCCACTTGCTGAGGTGAGAGAACCCCTTTAACTGACTGAAGTGACTGCGTAGACCCCGACTACCGGACAAGAGGAATCCGTCATCCGTGATGCAGCACGTGCGGCGGAGATCTACGGGGAAAGTGATCATTTCAAGTGAATTCTAGCGACAAGTTACGTGGGGGCGTCACCTTCTCCTCGCCCGGATCACTGCTAATGAATACAAGAGTCGTGTTCAGCAGGTGAGACTGAACAGAAGACGCACGGAAAGAACCGCGCTGTGGTGGAAGGTATAGACGCCGCATGTACAGTATAAAGCGGCCATAGATGTACAGATGACCACGCCGCTATATGAACATTGACCGGAGATGCCACGTATTCCGCACTTCTGATCCGCAGGGAATCTTCTCCGAGGTTCCGCCATATGTTACTCCAGGGTCTACATATTACATTACGTGACCATATTCCGTACTGGGGAGGCTAGCGCAGCTGCACTGCAGCTTATGGGGCGCCACGACACTGATGGCCTGGGCAACCGGAACTTGAACCCTCAGTCAACGACAAAGGGCATGATTACACGGGGGGATGAGTGCAGCCGCTCCCTGATCAGGCGGCGTGTATACAGTATACCTCTGGACAGATCGCCTCTTCTTTCTACTACTCGACCGTGACACAATCTGGAATACGTGGCCAAGTGTGAACAGTCCTCGAGGTCACTGATGAGAGTGGCGGTCTACGGAGTGTATGAGATTTCGGCTCTTCTCGGAGGGACGCTCTGATTTATTTTGCACGAGTCATGAATTGCAGAGAATTGACCACAAAGAAATCATTTCCACGGAGCGGGGCGCGGTGCAGTCGGTTCCTGGACCGCAAAATCTCTGCGCCACCTTATTTCCGCAACCTATGACTCATACTGAGAGACGTGGTTTCCTCATCATTAGACAGCTGCAGACGGGGCTCATATAGACATGCGTGTCCTAGTTACAGGTTCCAGGCGTGTTCACACGCAGCAGATTTCTTGCAGATATTTCATCTTGCTTCTGCTTTGAGCACACGGCTTTCTGCAAGCCAGTGGACATCACAGCTATGGGGGCGCCGTGGACGGCACTGCTATGGGGGCGCCGTGGACGGCACTGCTATGGGGGCGCCGTGGACGGCACTGCTATGGGGGGCACCGTGGACATCACAGCTATGGGGGCGCCGTGGACCGCACTGCTATGGGGCGCCGTGGACATCACAGCTATGGGGGCGCCGTGGACCGCACTGCTATGGGGGCGCCGTGGACCGCACTGCTATGGGGGCACCGTGGACGGCACTGCTATGGGGGCGCCGTGGACATCACAGCTATGGGGGCACCGTGGACGGCACTGCTATGGGGCGCCGTGGACGGCACTGCTATGGGGCACCGTGGACATCACAGCTATGGGGGCGCCGTGGACGGCGCTGCTATGGGGGCACCGTGGACGGCGCTGCTATGGGGGCACCGTGGACGGCACTGCTATGGGGACACCGTGGACGGCACTGCTATGGGAGCACGGTGGACGGCACTGCTATGGGAGCACTGTGGACGGCACTGCTATGGGGGCACTGTGGACGGCACTGCTATGGGGGCACTGTGGACGGCACTGCTATGGAGCACTGTGGACGGCACTACTATGAGGGCACCGTGGCGCACTGCTATGGGGCACCGTGGACGGCACTGCTATTGGGGGCACCATGGACGGCACTGCTATGGGGGCACCGTGGACGGCACTGCTATGGGAGCACCGTGGACGGCACTGCTATGTGGACACGGAGGACGGGCACTGCCTATGTTGGACACTGAGGACGGCACTGCTATGTGGACACTGAGGACGGCACTGCTATGGGAGCACTGTGGACGGCACTGCTATGGGGACACTGAGGACAGCACTGCTATGTGACACTGAGGACGGCACTGCTATGTGGACACTGAGACGGCACTGCTAAGGGGGCCGCCGTGGACGGCACTGCTATGGGAGCACTATGGACGGCACTGCTATGGGGGCACTGTGGACGGCACTGCTATGGGGGCAATGTGGACGGCACTGCTATGGGGGCACTGTGACGGCACTGCTATGGGGGCAATGTGGACGGCACTGCTATGGGGGCAATGTGACGGCACTGCTATGGGGGCACTGTGGACGGCACTGCTATGGGGCACTGTGGACGGCACTGCTATGGGGGCACTGTGGACGGCACTGCTATGGGGGCACTGTGGACGGCACTGCTCCCCTCGTCAGGCACAGTTTTATCCCCGCCATTCTACCACACACCTCACCGCAGCCATCGGCTTCTGCTCCATTTACAACAATTCATATTCTCGGTTTAGTTGCCGTTCGTCAGCCGTTATGTGGCGGTACACGACTGTGCCGAGGATGAACCAGTGACCTGGACGTGACACGGCGTACGGCGCTGCCAAGTGGGTGACTCACGCTCGGCCTCCGCTCAGACTCATTTTTCACATCACTTTCCTCGCGCTCTGCCATTAATCAGTCCTCAGGTTCTTGCCTCTGAAACCATCACATCCCGTCCTCCGTCATCTCCACCTTCGTCTGCTTCACATTACCGCCGCCTCGTGAAGACCTCTGGAGCCCGCTCAGGTTACCCACAGGGGCCCCGCCGCTCAGGCCGAAACCTCAAGAATCCACAAGAATTTCCACTCATTGCCTTCAAGGTTTTAAAGGAGCCTCACCCCTCACCTGCATGCAGCCAGAACTACAACTCCCAGCATGTACTGTCCCGCTGTGCCTTGTGGTTCCACTTTCATGACACAATTTACCCCGACCTGCAGGCGGCACGGTCCTAGGACGACCTGCGATTACACAAGAAGATATTTACTAGTGATGTGTACAAAATAACGCGTGACGCAAATGGGCTGGAGCAGAACCGGAACAACAGGTTCATGACCAAACAATGGTGCTCGCGGACTGAGCCCCGCTTCCAGCAGGACGGAGAATTACTGAGCAAACAGGATCCACCTGACGACACGGCAATGACGCCGGAGAGCCTCCATAGACGGCCCCATCTCCCGCGTCACACGGGGTTCACCGGAGAAGGTTTTTTCGGACGGCCGCAGGTTGACGGCTCCGGCTGGATATTAATTCATTAATGGATCTCACGTTTTTTTCCCAGTACATTCCAGGAAAGTGACATCCGGGGAGCCTCCGATTTTACTGGGCTCGGCACCTCAAACGTCAAGAGGAAACTGTAAATCCATCCGGCGGCAGATGTGGCGATCGGATTTCCTAAGAGGAACACGTCCAGTCTGCAGACAGAGAGCAAATCTCTGCGGAACATCTCGCGCGTTATCGGAAAATCCCCTTAAAGCTTTGTGGGGAGCAGCTGCAGAATGTCTGTCCAGAGACGTCAGCAGATGGATGGTATTATGAAGGGGGTCTTAAATACAACCGCCACCCCCCTCCCCCCCCAAGTCAACAGAGCCGCCATACACATGAGAAAACATCAGTCAATGTATCTCCTAACTCCACCATACACATGCATGCTCAGCTCAGCCGAGCATGCATGTGTTGTGAAGAAGAAAGGGACACCACCAGACACCTCTGAGAGTGATGTATTGTCTACAGAACAAAGGGATTGGGCATGCTGAAATCCACGCAGCACTGGGGAGGAGTCGGGAGACCCCCATACGATCTGGCAGGTTCGGCATATGTGGCCAGCTTAAAGGGGTGGTCCAGGATTACAAATACATGGCTGCTTTATTCCAAACACCAGCACCGCTCTACAGGCAGTGTCTGGTATTACAGTGAATGGGGCCGAGCTGTAATACCGCACTCCGCCTGAGGACAGGGGAGGCGCTGTTTATGGAAGAAAGCAGCCATGAGTTTCTAATGCTGGTCATCCCCTTTAAAGTTGTGGTATGACCTCCACTGTCTATAGCAGTGATCTCCAACTCCAACTGTTGCGAAACTACAACCCCCAGCGTGCTAAGCCCTATAGTTTTTCAAAAGCAGGAGAGGCCCAGGTTGGAGATCACTGGTCGCAAGAGTCAAAGGGAGGACAATGATGGGAGCCCCTCCTGGCACTGATGGAATGGGGTGTGGCTAAAGCCTAAGGGGCGGGGTTAACATAGGGACTTGTTGGGTTTTCTGGGAGTACAATGTTTTTTACCGGCCTGCTCATGTAGTTGCTTACATCTGCTCCATGCTTTTTCTTTTCGGATTTGGACTCATCCGTTTACACTGTGTGAACAAATCCCAGTGGTTTCCATCCTGTAGGCGGCACTTCCTGTTCCTCTATCCAACCAAACCCATGATGCACTTCTCTTTTCTCTGCTCCAGCACCACCTCTAGCAACGCCCAGCTAGTTTATAGCTCCCCCCAGCTAGTTTATAGCTCCTCCCCCATCCAGTTACATAGACACTCCCCTATCAAGCTCATGGACATCACTGCATGGACATGGTCATGTGACCACAGCCCAGAACGGAAGAAAGGAGCAAAAAAGGAAATATACTGAAAAGTTCCAGCGATCTTCAAGGACGTTAATGCAAACTGGAAAACCCCTTTAAGGATCCCTGTAAAGCTGCAGCTGGCCCAGCACCGATGACTGTGACCCCCGGAACCCCGGACGCCCCTCAAAGCTGAAGCGGGCGGCGCGGCCTTTACTGTGTAGCAGGAAGCAGCAGCCACAGAGTCATTAGCGGAGCTGCAGAGATAATTAGCCGTCGCTGATCGCCCCGCGCTGCAGTCGTTATGACAGACGTGATTTCTGGGAGAGCGTTTACCGGACGAGAGACTCACAGTAAATTACTGGTTTCCTTCAATCTGCTCCAAGGAATGAACTGGGAGATAAGACGCTAATTGGGTTTTTAACTTTTGCTTCCAGCTTCTCCCTGTAATCTGTACGAGCCAGGATCGCCGCGCCACGTTAATAAAAACAGCCGGAGCAGACAGAGCAAGGTACTGTGCGGGAGGAAAGGCCACGAATCTGCTGCTACCATGGGGGGGGGGGCTACGTGGAAGGAAAAAGGGGGCTGGCCACGAATCCGCTGCTACCATGGGGGGGGGGGGGCTACGTGGAAGGAAAAAGGGGGCTGGCCACGAATCCGCTGCTACCATGGGGGGGGCTACGTGGAAGGAGAAAGGGGGCTGGCCACGAATCTGCTGCTACCATGGGGGGGGGCTACGTGGAAGGAGAAAGGGGGCTGGCCACGAATCTGCTGCTACCATGGGGGGGGGGCGCTACGTGGAAGGAAAAAGGGGGCTGGCCACAAATCTGCCAATAACATGAGGGGCTACGTGGAAGGAAAAAGGGGGCTGGCCACAAACCTGGCAATAACATAGGGGGGGGGCTACATGGAAGAAATAAGGGGACTGGCCACGAATCTGCCGCTACAATGGGGGGCTACGTGGAAGGAAAAAGGGGGTCTGTCCACGAATCTGCCGCTACCATGGAGGGAAAGCTACGTGGAAGGAGAAAGGGGGCTGGCGGGGGCGTCACAGGCCATAAACTGCCTCTACCATGGTGGGGGAGGGGGCAACATGGAAGAATAAAGAGGGCTGGCAGAGTAGTCACAAGCCACAAACCTGCCACTAAAATGGAAGAAGAAAGGGGGCAGGCAGAGCGGTCACAGGCCACGAATCTGCTGATACCATGGGGGGCAACATGGAAGAATAAAGGGGGCTGGCGGAGCAGTCAAAGGCCACGAATCTGCCACTAACATGGGGGGCCATATGGAAGAGAAAGGGGGCAGGTGGGACGGTCAAAGGCCTTGAATCTGCCGCTAACATGGGGGTTTCATAGAAGAAGAAAGGGGGCAGGTGGGACGTTCACAGGCCACGAATCTGACAACCTCAAGTCCATGGTGACTACCAAACTGGACGGCTTTGGCTGAGAGCATGGGGGAGCTGGAGAATAGGGATATGCAGGTTCCGGGGCAAAGAGAACTGGGAAATATGCTTCATATCAGGGATCGGCAAATTCCAGCACTCCAGCTGTGATGGAACTACAACTCCCAGCATGCTCCTATGTAAACGTGTTACAGGAGTTCTGAAAACAGCCAAGAAAGTGTGCATGCTGGGAGTCGTCGTCTCATAGAGCCTCGCTCTTACGGAATATTACAACGGATGTGTTACACAAGAGTTTGGCCTGCAGAATGGCTGACGCCTCTAATCCGACGCTTTCCGTTTAATTATTTAGTTCTGTCACAGACGGGAGAATTTATGCAAATGACAGTAATCAGCACGCGGCGCGTTAGATCATGCGCCATTTTACAGCATATTAAACGCGCGTCTTGAGGACAGTTTCCCTTTAAGGGACGCCGGAGGACTGAGAGACTTGCAAGAGTCTGCAGCTCCGAAATGAAGAGACACACACTCGACTGCCCTGCGGGAAGCCCGGGATACGACAGTCGGGGGAAATTACTGCACAAATCAAGGCCCTCTGCCAGCGCGTTAATGAGTCCGCGGTAAAAGGGATGTAAATCTGCGTGAGCCTCTTAACAGGCCTCAGGGCCGCTAATCCCATAATAAAGGCGCTCAACCTCCCCGGACAAGTTAGCCCTGATCACAGACCGTATGTGGAGTGCACTTCAGTACGCCCACTGCAAGACGGGGGCAGCGATTAAGACGCCGTCCCATGTGCCCCCACCGGGGCCCATTTACTGCCCCGTCTACACAAACAGCTTGTCAGCCGCCATCCCTCTAAGCTCAGAACTTCTGAGAGCCGCGGAAGAAACTCTGTGCCATCCAGACTAAGGTCAAGAGCTAAGAGATAAAACGGGGCGAGATGTTCCGCCAACAAGGAAAATCGCCCATCGGACCGCTGCACATGTTAGGCCTTGTTCACACAGCCACAGTATGCATCAGAAAAAGAGGCGCTTTTACAGTGGAATCAGCGGCAGAAATCTGAGGCCGACTCGCTGATTTCTGCTGCGGTTTTGCAGCCTGTATGTCGGATTCTGCACCGATTTCGCGCAGCAACGCGGATTCCGAATGGAAACAATGGGAGGCAGGTTTGCTGCAGAGTTCAATAAATTTCGGCACATATCTTCAGAACGGGCACCCCTAAGTCAAAGTGAAGGAGAGCAGCAGCGCATGCGCAGTGGGCTCCCCACTATAGGAGTTCTTCAAATAGCTGAGTGCGCTCTATTTCCATAAGTCCCATAGCAGTGAATGGGGAGCGCACTGCGCATGCACAGCCACTGCTCCATTCACCGCTACAGGACTACCAGCACTCAGCTATTTTCAGAGCTCCCATAGCAGTAAATGGGGGGAGGCCGCGCTTGCGCAATACAGTTTCCTTCACTTCGGGGTTCTTGAGGTGGGACCCACACCTATCTGACTCTAACTGTATATGCTATCAATACGCCATCAGTGTCTCAGATGGGAATACCCCTTTAAGGCTGAATTCACACAGTTATTTTGAGCCAAAACCAGTAGTGAAGCCTCCACAGAGAAAATGGAAAGATCTGCACCTCTCCTGTGCTTCTGACCCGCACCTGGTTTTGGCTCACAATAACTGATGGAAATAACTGATCACATAACTCAAGTGTGAACTTGGACTAACCAGTATGAACATACATACACTCACTCATTGCTACTAGTAAGGGTATGTACCATAAGCCATGCATCTAATTTTGAGCACCTCGAAAGAGTGGTCCCAGCGCCAGTCGGTTCCACGCCCTTTCCACGCCCATACCACTGACTAGTCTAATGAAGAGATTACTAGGGAAGACATTTCCTGTCCAGAGTGATCCTTGTGGAATCCACAAGCAAAGGTCACAATTAGTGAACTGGGACGTATATTCAGATTTATGAACCTAATATTTCCTAGGGGCCCTTACTGATGCCGTAACCTATGTGGCTGGGCCCCTAGAATCATGGACTGCACTGACCCCATGTGCCGGACGGTAAACACTTTATAAATCTAACGTATGACAAGACACAATGTATCTATATTACCCAACACAGTCCATAAAGAGGATACATTGTGTTTAATAAACAATGCATCAGATGCCACAGTGTTTACCGTCCCATCCATGACTGCTGCAGCGGAAACAATATGGCCGCTCTCTGGCGCTCTAATGAATTGTTTATTAACCCTCAGAGGAACTCTAGCCTTAGAAGAGCAGAGGAATGTAGGTCATTGGCTTCCACCGGTTCATGTCACCCCCGTGTAGAGCGAACGCTCCCATCACTGGGGGGAAGGAATGTTTCCACAGATAAAATCCAATTTCACAGCTTCGGATAATCGCGTCCCCCGAACACATCCTGCGTCTGCCGGGGGAGAGCGCGCGAGTGCCCGGGACAGGCCGTGGTTTGTTTATCTCCAAGCGTGTCGGCTCACACGCAAACGCGAGTCAATATGTCCGCCGACGTCAGAATCACTTTCTAAATACACAGCGTGGCAGCTCCCTGAACGCCGGCCAGCAGCCTCCGGCCCTTGTTCCCGCTCCGCTGCTTCCAGACGGGCTATTTTGGGGACATCCTCTCAGTAAGCACCTCTCCAGGCCTATTCCTTCCCACTGGATTGATTTCTGTAAGAACATCCTGCTTATAAAACCATTAGCCGCTCCGACCAAAATAGCGCGGCCCCTGAACGACGCGGAAAACGCACAATGTACCGTAACGTTTGTGCCTTTTAATCTTCTCTTCCTGTCTTGGAAACAGCAGATACTTGTTAAAGTTCACACTTTTCCTCTAATGCTCTCTCAGGTGTCGGCCTTCACTCAGAACCAGGAGGCTCAGGATGAACACCTCTATAACAATGGAAATGGCAGACAAGCAGCGATATAAGAAATGGCGCCTTCGCATTGCTTCTTGAATATCTTGCCACGCGGAGCTCTGCACTAACAACATTACAGGGATATTAGAGAAGAGGAAGTGTAGAATTAAAGCCAGCCGATGCTTCAGAGCAAAACTCTTCTCCACAGAGGAGACATACATCATCTTGAGCGATCGTGGTCGTTCTTGACCGCAGGATTCTGGGGATGAAAGATCCTAAGGTTGAAGAGTTTACAATCAAAGGATTTGCCAATGAGGAGCCATTAAGATACTTATCTGCCTCAGACCGGAGGCCGCGCTTTCCATCGGCCGCACGTGTTTCTGATTTGCCGCTGGAGCCGCGCACAATTTACAGAGTTGACGGGAACTGTTCTTGGATCCCAGAAAACTCTCGTGACTGAGGAACAATCTGAACGGGAATTCAGTTTTTGATTCTTTTTAATAAGTCGCCGCATCGATACGGTTTACGCTTTATGTAAATTAACCATCTGCCCAAATACCCAAGTCATCCAGTTTCCGTAAATCACTTAAAGGGGTGTTTCAGGCTGCTGATAATGATGAGCTAGCCTCAGAATAGACCATTAATCTCTGATCGGTGAGGGTCTGACACCCGGGACTCCCACTGATCAGCACAGCGCCGTTCATGTGCAGTGGCCGTGTCCGATTACATTCACTTCAGTGGAAGATGAGCTGCAGTAACCCAGAACGGCCACAGCACATGAACGGCGCTGTGCATCCTGTTAGCTCTGGCACCAGTGGCTGCAGGGAACAGCGGATCAGTCGAGGTCCTGGGTGTCAGACCCTCACCGATCAGAGATTAATAGCCCTTCCTGAGGATAGCTCATCATTATCAGCAGCCTGGAACACCCCTTTAAGCCTGATATGGTCAGGTCCAGGTGATGGTCAGTGGAGATCGGCCGAGCAGTGGTTCCTGGCATTTCAAGATCAGCGACGAAACAGCAGTGGGCGGGTTGGACTCGGGGAGGGTGAGTATATGGCATCCGGTATATTTTTATCCACCTGTGAGCTATATATTTAAAAAAAACGTAAAACTTCCGGACAACCCCTTTAAGAGAGATGAGTGTGTGGAGGCCCTCCTTAGATTCCGGCCCTGGATATACGGCTGGAAGTATACGACGTTTCCTCAAGACATGAAGTCTTAGGATGTAGGAGCGTTCACACCTGCAGTGTCCTCTGCTGAGATACCAATTCTTATTCTTTTTTTTTGTTTTTTCTTATAGCAATAATTATGCAGCATGTCGGACAAAAAAAATAACCAAAAAGTAGAAAACCGGCGCAGCCCAGAAGTCATCATCACATGACGGCCATGTGAACAGAACCCAAGAGAACGCTAGCAAAAAGAAAAAATCACAATCGACTGAAATCACACGGACTGAAAGGGTTAAATAGTTTTGCAACCATTGTTCCGTGTTTTATGATCAAATCATAGATTGCGTTTATTTTTGTTTATATTCGTTAAAAAGCAATTTTTCCTGCTAATTAAATCCGGTAAGCAGGCTCCGAGGACGGGGGCGTGAACACTTGTGACAACGTCTATGGAAGAAACATAAGAACACAAAGATTCTGGAGCCTAAATTCTGAGCTGCGCCGGGCAGGGAGCGAAGGGTCTACGGGCAAACCTGTAATACCGCACCACATGTCCCGCAGCAGAGGGGGAGGGGGCGACCCTCTGGATTCTGACCCTGCAAGAGCAGAAATCAGCAGCCATCAGAGGGGTCACAGCTCATTAACTATGAACCTGAGCGTGCAAGGCTTGTGTCTCCAACACAGAGGAGCAGGCCCCGCTCACACCTCTGGAGATTTACCGAGGGCCTGAAGGCCAAAGGGTCAGCAAATAACCACTTATAACAATGTAAAGAACTGCAAGGAGGAGCAACCAAGCAGAACCTGGAGAAGAGAAGATCTGCAAAGAGGATCAACCAAGCAGAACCTGGAGAGGAGAAGATCTGCAAAGAGGATCAACCAAGCAGAACCTGGAGAGGAGAAGATCTGCAAAGAGGATCAACCAAGCAGAACCTGGAGAAGAGAAGATCTGCAAGGAGGAGCAACCAAGCAGAACTTGGAGAGGAGAAGATCTGCAAAGAGGATCAACCAAGCAGAACCTGGAGAAGAGAAGATCTGGAAGGAGGATTAACCAAGCAGAACCTGGAGAAGATCCGCAAGGAGAATCAACCAAGAAGAACATGGAGAAGAGAAGATCTGGAAGGAGGATCAACCAAGAAGAACCTGGAGAAGAGAAGATCTGCAAAGAGGATCAACCAAGAAGAACCTGGAGAAGAGAAGATCTGCAAAGAGGATCAACAAGCAGAACCTGGGAGAAGATGAAAGATCTGCAAAGAAGGCAGGATCAACCAAGAAGAACCTGGAGAGGAGAAGATCTGCAAAGAGGATCAACCAAGCAGAACCTGGAGAAGAGAAGATCTGCAAGGAGGATCAACCAAGTAGAACCTGGAGAAGAGAAGATCTGCAAGAAGGATCAACCAAGCAGAACCTGGAGAAGAGAAGGTCTGCAAGGAGGATCACCCAAAGAGAACCTAGAGAGGGGAAGATCTGCAAGGAAGATCAACCAAGAAGAACCTGGAGAGGAGAAGATCTGCAAGGAGGATCAACCAAACAGAACCTGGAGAATAGAAGATCCGCAAGGAGGATCATCCAACCAGAACCTGGAGAGGAGAAGATCTGCAAGGAGGATCACCCAACCAGAATCTGGAGAGGAGAAGATCTGCAAGGAGGATCACCCAAGTAGAACCTGGAGAAGACAAGGTCTGCAAGGAGGATCAACCTAGCAGAACTCGGAGAAGAGAAGATCAGCAAAGAGAATCACCCAACCCAGAACCAGGAGAAGAGAAGATCTGCAAGGCAGATCACCCAACCAGAACCTGGAGAGGAGAAGATCAGTACAGAGAATCAACCGAGCAGAACTTGGAGAAGAGAAGATCTACAAAGAGGATCACCCATCCAGAATCTGGAGAGGAGAACCCAGGGCACAGCTCTATATGAACCAAGAGAAAAGACAACCAAGACCCAGACACCTTACAGATCCAAAATACCGCTACTGTATTCAGAATAATACTAGTAATATTCTGCTTCTAAACAGAGAGTATTATAGTAGTTATATTCTTGTACATAGGAGCAGTATTATAGTTGTTATATTATTGTACATAGGAGCAGTATTATAGTAGTTATATTCTTGTACATCGGAGCAGTATTATAGTAGTTATATTCTTGTACATAGGAGCAGTATTATAGTAGTTATATTCTTGTACATAGGAGCAGTATTATAGTAGTTATATTCTTGTACATAGGGGCAGTATTATAGTTGTTATATTATTGTACATAGGAGCAGTATTATAGTAGTTATATTCTTGTACATAGGAGCAGTATTATAGTAGTTATATTCTTGTACATTAGGAGCAGTATTATAGTAGTTATATTCTTGTACATAGGAGCAGTATTATAGTAGTTATATTCTTGTACATCGAGCAGTATTATAGTAGTAGTTAATTCTTGTACATCGGAGCAGTATATAGTAGTTTATTCTTGTACATAGGAGCAGTATTATAGTAGTTATATTCTTGTACATCGGAGCAGTATTATAGTAGTTATATTCTTGTACATCGGAGCCAGTATTATAGTAGTTATATTCTTGTACATAGGAGCAGTATTATAGTAGTTATATTCTTGTACATAGGAGAGCAGTATTATAGTAGTTATATTCTTGTACATCGGAGCAGTATTATAGTAGTTATATTCTTGTACATAGGAGCAGTATTATAGTAGTTATATTCTTGTACATAGGAGCAGTATTATAGTAGTTATATTCTTGTACATAGGAGGCAGTATTATAGTAGTTATATTCTTGCACATAGGAGCAGTATTATAGTAGTTATATTCTTGTACATAGGAGCAATATTATTAGTAGTTATATTCTTGTACATAGGAGCAGTATTAATAGTAGTTATATTCTTGTACATAGGCATATTATAGTAGTTATATTCTTGCACATAGGAGCAGTATTATAGTAGTTATATTCTTGTACATAGGAGATTATAGTAGTTATATTCTTGTACATAGAGCAGTATTATAGTAGTTATATTCTTGTACATAGGAGCAGTATTATAGTAGTTATATTCTTGTTTGTACATAGGAGCAGTATTATAGTAGTTATTATTCTTTGTATATAGAGCAGTATTATAGTAGTTATATTTCTTGTACATAGGAGCAGTATTATAGTAGTTATATTCTTGTTACATCGGAGCAGTATTATAGTATTATTTGTAATGGAGCAGTATTATAGTATTAATTCTTGTACATAGGAGCAGTATCTATAGTAGTTATATTCTTGTACATAGGGAGCAGTATTATATTAGTTATATTCTTGTAATCGGAGCAGTATTATAGTAGTTATATTCTTGTACATAGGAGCAGTATTATAGTAGTTATATTCTTGTACATAGGAGCAGTATTATAGTAGTTATATTCTTGTACATCGGAGCAGTATTACAGTAGTTATATTCTTGTACATAGGAGCAGTATTATAGTTAGTTATATTCTTGTACATAGGAGCATATTATAGTAGTTATATTCTTGCACATAGGAGCAGTATTATAGTAGTTATATTCTTGTACATAGGAGCAGATATTATAGTAGTTATATTTCTTGTACCATAGGAGCAGTATTATAGTAGTTATATTTCTTGGTACATAGAAACAGTATTATAGTAGTTATATTCTTGCACATAGGAGCAGGTATTATAGCTAGTTACTATTCTTTAACATAGGGCCAATATTATAGTAGTTATATCTGTACATAGGAGCAGTATTATTAAGTAGTTATATTCTTGACATAGGAGCGTATTTATAGTAGTTATATTCTGTACATAGGAGCCAGGTATTATTAGTAGTTATATTCTTGCACATCAGGAGCAGTATTAGGTATTTACATAGGGTTAGTAGTTAATATTCTTTGTACATATGGAGCAGTATTATAGTAGTTATATTCTTGTACATAGGGAGCAGTATTATAGTAGTTATACTCTAGTACATGGGAGGGAACCCAGTATACCCAGTAGTTTAATTTTAAGGTAGTTTTATTTTTTATTTTTTCTGTACATAGGAAGGGCAGTATATAGTAGTTATATTCTTGTACATAGGAGCAGTATTATAGTAGTTATATCTTGTACATAGGAGCAGTATTATTAGTAGTTATATTCTTGTTACATAGGAGCAGTTATTATAGTAGTTATATTCTTGTACATAGGAGCAGTATTTATAGTAGTTATATTCTTGTACATAGGAGCAGTATTTATAGTAGATATATTCTTGTACATAGGAGCAGTATTATAGTAGTTATACTCTAGTACATAGGAGACAGTATTATAGTAGTATATTCTTGTACATAGGAGCAGTATTACCGTAGTTATATTCTTGTACACAGGAGGTAGTATTATAGTAGTTGGTATTCTTGTACATAGGAGCAGTATTATAGCAAGTTATATTCTTGTATATAGGAGCAGTATTATAGTAGTTATATTCTTGTACATAGGAGGCAGTATTATAGTAGTTATATTCTTGTACATAGGAGGCCAGTATTTAAGTAGTTATATTCTTGTACATAGGAGCAGTATTATAGTAGTTATAGTCTTGTACATAGGTGCAGTATTATAGTAGTTATATTCTTGTACATACGAGCAGTATTATAGTAGCTTATATTCTTGTACATAGGAGCAGTTATATAGTAGTTATATTCTTGTACACAGGAGTATTATAGTGTTGATTCTTGTACATAGGAGCAGTATTATAGCAGTTTATATTCTTGTACATAGGAGGCAGTATTATAGTAGTTATATTCTTGTACATAGGAGCAGTATATAGTAGTTATATTCTTGTACATAGGAGCAGTATTATAGTAGTTATATTCTTGTACATAGGGGCAGTATTATAGTAGTTATATTTCTGTACATAGGAGCAGTATTATAGTAGTTATATTCTTGTACATAGGAGGCAAGATTATAGTAGTTATATTCTTGTACATAGGAGGCAGTATTATAGTAGTTATATTCCTGTACATAGGAGCAGTATTATAGTAGTTATATTCCTGTACATAGCAGTATATTCTTGTACATAGGAGCCAGTATTATAGTAGTTATATTCCTGTACATAGGAGCAGTATATTCTTGTACATAGGAGCAGTATTATAGTAGTTATATTCTTGTACATAGGAGCTGTATTAAGTAGTTATTATTCTTGTACATAGGAGCAGTATTATAGTAGTTATATTCCTGTACTTAGGAGCAGTATTATAGTAGTTATAGTTATAGGAGCAGTATTATAGTAGTTATATTCTTGTACATTATGAGCAGTATTATAGTAGTTATTCTTGTACATAGGAAGCAGTATTATAGTAGTTATATTCTTGTACATAGGGCAGTATTAATAGTAGTTATATATCTTGTACATAGGGGCAGTATTATAGTAGTTATATTCTTGTACATAGGAGCAGTATTATAGTATTTATTCTATTCTTGTACATAGGAGCAGTATATAGTAGTTATATTCCTGTACATAGGAGCATAGTATAGTTAGTTATTCCTGACATAGAGCCAGGGTGGATAAAAATCAATGTTTTTTTTAAAAAATCAAAAATCGTTTTTTTGATTTAAATCGGATTTTTTTTAATTTAAATCGGATTTTTTATTTAATCGGATTTTTTCAATAAACTGCTTTTTGAGGAAAAATTTTACCATCCAAAGGTTCTTCCATCATGAGATGAAGCTGAGTGGTTTAACTTAGTAGAATAAAGCTGTATATGTGTAACATTCACAATGCCATGCTCTTCCAGAGGTTTCGTAGGATTAGTGGGCAGTTTCTCTCTATATTATCACAGACGCTCGCTTTACTTCAGTGCAAGTCCAAGAAGTTGAGCTACAGAGGACAGCAGGGACAGTAGTATTTAAGTTTTTCATGTGTTGGCTGGGCTGACAGTCTAAGTTCTTAAAATATATACCGTATTTTCGCTTTATAAGACGCACTTTTTTTCCCCAAAAGTAGGGGGAAAATTGCAGTGCGTCTTATAAAACGAATACAAGTGAGCGCTTCCATTATGGAAGCGCTCACTTGTATGTTTTAGCTGCCGGGGGGCCGGGACCCCCCCATCAGACCTCAGATCAGCCCAGCGTGCCCCATAACAATAAAAAAAAAACTTCACTTACCTGTCCAGAGCCGCGGCTCCGCTCCGGGTCCGGCGCTTCTTAGGCTTCCCGGCCCGGCGCTGCACTGTCCTGAACGCGTACAGCGTCAGGACGTAGTGCGCGCACTAATGACCTGACGCTGCACGCAGTCAGGTGACAGTGCAGCGCCGGGTCGGGAAAGCCTAAGAAGCGCCGGACCGGAGCGGAGCCGCGGCTCTGGACAGGTAAGTGAAGTTTTTTTTTATTGTTATGCGGCACGCTGGGCTGATCTGAGGTGATGGGGAACAGAGTGGTCAATGGGGGACTGTGTCTGATGGGCACAGAGGTCTAATGGGGGGCACTGTGAGCTGGTCTGAGGTCTGATGGAGGCACAGAGTGGTCTAATGGGGGCACTGTGAGCTGGTCTGAGGTCTGATGGGGCACAGAGTGGTCTAATGGGGGCACTGTGAGCTGGTCTGAGGTCTGATGGGGCACAGAGTGGTCTAATGGGGCACTGTGAGTCTGAGGTCTGATGGGCACAGAGTGGTCTAATGGGCACTGTGAGCTGGTCTGAGGTCTGATGGGGCACAGAGTGTCTAATCTGAGGTCTGAGTCTGATGGGGCACAGAGTGGTCTAATGGGGGCACTGTGATCTGGTCTGAGGGGCACAGATGGTCTAATGGGGCACTGTGAGCTGGTCTGAGGTCTGATGGGGGCACAGAGTGGTCTAATGGGGGCACTGTGAGCTGGTCTGAGGTCTGATGGGGCACAGAGTGGTCTAATGGGGGCACTGTGAGCTGGTCTGAGGTCTGATGGGGGCACAGAGTGGTCTAATGGGGGCACTGTGAGCTGGTCTGAGGTCTGATGGGGCACAGAGTGGTCTAATGGGGGCACTGTGAGCTGGTCTGAGGTCTGATGGGGGCACAGAGTGGTCTAATGGGGGCACTGTGAGCTGGTCTGAGTCTGATGGGGCACAGAGTGGTCTAATGGGGGCACTGTGAGTCTGAGGTCTGATGGGGGCACAGAGTGGTCTAATGGGGGCACTGTGAGCTGGTCTGAGGTCTGATGGGGGCACAGAGTGGTCTAATGGGGGCACTGTGAGCTGTCTGAGGTCTGATGGGGGCACAGAGTGGTCTAATGGGGGCACTGTGGGCTGGTCTGAGGTCTGATGGGGGCACAGAGTGGTCTCATGGGGGCACTGGGCTGTCTGAGGTCTCATGGGGCTGAGGTCTGTGGGCTGATCTGAGGTCTGATGGGGACACTGGGCTGATCTGAGGTCTGATGGGGAACGCTGGGCTGATCTGAGGTCTGATGGGGAACGTCTGGGCTGCTGATCTGAGGTCTGATGGGGCCTGATGTGATGTCCTGAAATTTATGGGGGGTCAGATATGAGGTCTGATGAAAAATATTTTTTTCTTATTTTCCTACTCTAAAATCTGGGGTGCGTCTTATCTTCGGGTGCGTCTTTAAAAAACGTATATATTTTGTTTCCAAATTTTAACAAACAGGATGTTTGTTTAAGCAAAAACTTATGCTAATGTTGATTGTTTCAGTGAATAAATCTATAAATTTAAAGGGGAATTTTCTCCTTCCTAAAAAAGGTGTGTCCAAATATGAATGATTAAACCCATTAAACTGGGGAGAAAAAAGTAATATAAAAAGTGATTCTAAAAATACTTCATTTAGTAGCAAGAACTATTAGGTAGAAACTTTGATTTAAATCACTGATTTAAATCAAGCCTTAAGGCCCTTTTACACGAGCCGATTATCGTTCAAATAATCGTTCAAACGTTCGGAATTTGCACGAATTGGTTCCGTATAAAACGGGGTAACGATTTTAACGACGAACGAGATTTCGTTCGCTTCTCGTTGATCGCATCTTTTGTCCTGCCAAAAATAATCGTTCATCGTTTCGAAAAATCTTCCTTTAACGAAAATCGTTTAGTCGTTATGGTAATGGGAGGTTAATGTAAAAAGCAAGGAACGATCGTAATAACATTATAAAAAGACCGAAAGTACGAAGATTGAACGACTTCTCTTT
>ONZH01007872.1:0-93206 GCA_900303285.1 Rhinella marina | reverse complement strand
GAGGCCCAAGAGGTGAGACCTGTTAAAAATTATGAGTAGGCCCAAGAGGTGAGACCTCTTAAAAATTATGTGGAGGCCCAAGAGGTGAGACCTCTTAAACATTTTGTGGGGGGCCCAAGAGGTTGAAACCTCTTAAAAATTTTGGAGGCCCAAGAGGTGAGATTAAAAATTATGAGGCCCAAGAGGTGAGACCGGTTAAAAATTATGTTGAGGCCCAAGAGGTGAGACCGGTTAAAAATTATGTTGAGGCCCAAGAGGTGAGACCTCTTAAAAATTATGAGTAGGCCCAAGAGGTGAGACCTCTTAAACATTTTTGTGGAGGCCCAAGAGGTGAGCCATAACATATAACATTTTTCTTATTTACGGAGCAATTCTACGGCGGTTAAGGAGGAGGAGGAGGAGGTGGAGGAGGAAATGGCACTTCATACAGATGGCACTTCACTTTTGGCTGCTTTCCACGGTTGGAGAAGCAAAGTCCGGGTCAATCCACTTGCTGTTCATTTTGATTAGCGTCAGCCTGTCGGCACTGTCGGTTGACAGGCGGCTGCGCTTATCGGTTATAATGCCCCCGGCTGCGCTGAACACCCTTTCTGATAGCACGCTGGCGGCAGGGCAGGCAAGCACCTCCAAGGCGTACAGGGACAGTTCCAGCCACGTGTCCAACTTGGAGACCCAGTAAGTGTAGGACGCCGAGGGATCGGGGAGGACAGGGTTACGGTCTGCCAGGTACTCCCGCAACATCCGCCGATACTTGTCCCTCCTGCTGATAGCGGGCCCCGCAGTGATGGAAGTTGCACGAGGGGGTGCCATGAACGTGTCCCACACCTTGGAGAGTGTTCCCCTGGTGGCTGTGGGCCTGATGGATGTTGTGGGACTCTGGGAGACCCCTCTCCTCTCTGCCGCCAGCGATGGTGGGTGGGAAAATCTCCATCATGTTCTGCACGAGTTCCCTCTGGTATTCCAGCAATCGATTCGTCCTCTCCTCTACCGGAATAAAAGAGGAGACGTTATCTTTATACCGGGGGTCCAGGAGTGCGAAGACCCCAGTACAGTTTGTTCTCCACTATCCGCGACAACACGTGTGTCCCGGGAAAAGCAGCCCAGCATGAAGTCAGCCATGTGTGCCAGACTCTGAATAGGCATGACCTCACTGCCCACCAGAAGGATCACTTGCCATTTCCTCCTCTTCCTCTTCCGCCTCCTCTCCGCCCCATCCGCGCTGAACCAATGGGACGCACACAGCCTGACTGCTACCCTCGCCGCCAGCATCCTCCTCCTCTTCCACAGCCACCTCCACGTCGTCCTCCTCCTCATCCTCCTCCTCCTGCAACTGCCACCGTGAAGCAGACAAAAGTGTGGTCTGACTGTGTAGCTCCGTTGCGTCTCCTCCTACCCCCCGTCTCCTCTGCGTGCAATGCGTTCTCCCTTATTGCGATGAGGGATTCTTTAAGGACGCCTAGGAGCGGGATGGTTACGCTCACTATAGCGTCCTCGCTGCTGACCTTCTTGTGGACTCCTCAAAGATACGCAGTACATCGCATATGTCTGCCATCCATGGCCACTCGTGGTTGGCAAACTGAGGGAGCTGAGTTGGAGGCACGCGTGGATTCATTATCTGGTACTCCATCAATGCTCTCTGCTGCTCACACACCCTGGCCAACATGGAATAGGTGGAATTCCAGCGAGTCGGCAGGTCGCACAACAGCCGATGTTCAGGCAAATGGAGGCGTTGCTGGAGTTTTTTTAAGCTAGCAGCAGCTACAGTTGACTTCCGAAAGTGAGCGCACAAGCGCCGCACTTTCACCAGTAGCTCTGCCAGGTTGGGGTAAGTCTTCAGAAATTTTTGGACTACCAGATTAAAAACGTGGGCCAGGCATGGTACGTGATTGAGTTCGGCAAGCTCCAGAGCCGCCACCAGGTTACGGCCGTTATCGCACACGACCATGCCTGGTCCTAGCTGCAGCGGCGACAGCCACATCTCCGTCTGCTGCAATATGGCGTCCCTCACCTCTGGGGCGCTGTGCTTCCTGTCGCCCAAGCTGATGAGCTTTAGCACCGCCTGCTGACGTCTCCCCGCGCCAGTGCTGCAACGCTTCCAGCTAGCGGCTGAGGGAGATGTTAAGGCACAGGAGGAGGAGGAGGGGGGGTTTATCAGAACCCATGCTGGCAATCTTGGGCGGGGGTGGTAGGTAGGCCGTCTCTGTTTGCGACCCCGTCCCCGCCTCCACTACATTCACCCAGTGTGCCGTCAGAGAAATGTATCGTCCCTGGCCGCAAGCGCTTGTCCATGAGTCGGTGGTCAAGTGGACCTTTGCGCTGACTGCGTACCTCAGGGCCCGCCTGATGTTACGCGACACGTGCTGGTGCAGGGCGGGGACGGCACTCCGGGAAAAGTAGTGGCGGCTAGGGACGGAATAGCGAGGTGCGGCAGCCGCCATCAGGTCGCGGAAGGCCTGCGTCTCCACAAGCCTAAACGGCAACATCTCCAGGGCCAGCAGTTTGGAGATGTGGCAGTTTAAGGCTTGGGCTTGGGGGTGACTCGAGGCGTACTTCCGCCTGCGGTCGAACGCCTGCGAGATGGACAGTTGTTGGGACGAGGAGTGTGAAGGTGCAGGCGAAGAGGCGGGGGAAGGGGAGGCTGAAGGAGAAGGCCCCAAAGTAGCAGAGGCAGAGGCAGAGGCAGATGTGGAGGTGTCCTGGCTGGAGGTCTGGACCGCAAGTGGCAGCACACAACAAAGGGGAAGAGGCAGTGGCAGCAAGACCGGGCGCAGTTTGTATTGCGTTTGCTCTCTCCCACTCAGCCCAGTGCTTGAATTCCAAGTGACGCCGCATGCCTGAGGTGGTCAGATTGCTCTTCTCAGAGCCCCTACTCAGTTTTGAGTGGCAGAGTGTGCAAACCGCGCTCAGTTTGTCATCCGCACAAACATTAAAATATCTCCACACCACAGAAGTACGAGGCCTCGATGGGGAGCTTCGCGCGACTGGCCGCTGGCGGGAACAGCTTCGGCCCTGCTGGCTGTGGCCTCACTTCTCTGTCTGAACTGTCCTCTGCCTGTGGCCATCCCTCTGCCTGTGGCCATCCCTCTGCCTGTGGCCATCCCTCTGCCTGTGGACATCCCTCTGCCTGTGGACATCCCTCTGCCTGTGGACATCCCTCTGCCTCTTGCTGCCTTTTTCGGTGCTGCGCAGACCACCACCTCTCCACTGCTTTCCTCGCTGGACATCACCCCTGGCCAAGTGGGGTCGGTCATTTCGTCATCCACCAGCTCCTCTTCCACTTCCTCACTCTGCTCCTCCTCCTGCCCACTGGACATTCCAACAGCCTCCCTTGATGGCAACTGCGTCTCATCATCATCATCGCTCATGATAACAGATGCTGGCTCAGGGTCCACATCAGCAGGAGATGGCGAAAACTCCAGTGTTTGGGCATCACTACAAACAAATTCCTCTGCTAGCTCCTGGGATTCTTCCGGCACATCTGAAAAAGGACCCGAAAAGAGCTCCTGGGAGGGGTCAAGGGTGGGATGACTCTGTTGGCCAGGTGTGGAGGAAGGAGGGTCAGAGTGAGACTGTGTGGATGACTGGCTGGTGGACAACTGTGTGGAAGCGCTATCGGCTATCCATTGCACCACCTGTTCAACCTGCTCAGGCCTCAACAGCGGTGTAACCCGCCCCCTGCTTAACTGTCCCATAAAGGCAGGGATTCTGGATGAGCGGGATCCTGGCTGATCCTCACCAGCACACATTGTATCCCCACTGGCTTCAACAAGGCCCCCAACAGCATTTCCGCGCCCCCGTCCTCGTCCGTCCACGTCCTATTCCGCTAGCCCCCCTCCGCATTTTATTTTTTTTTTTGTTGCAAATACAATATTTGGGGTATATAATTAGGTATGTGAAATACTTTAGCAAGAGAACGCACAGTACAGTGGCCTATTAAAAGGCCTAGATATTGTATATTTCAAAGTACACAGCCGTGTAGTAACTGAACAGACGGTGGGTATTTACACCAGGTATGTGAGATAATTTAACAAGAGAACGCACAGTACAGTGGCCTATTAAAATGCCTAGATATTGTATATTTCAAAGTACAAAGCCGTGTAGTAACTGAACAGACGGTGGGTATTTACACCAGGTATGTGAGATAATTTAGCAAGAGAACGCACAGTACAGTGGCCTATTAAAATGCCTAGATATTGTATATTTCAAAGTACAAAAGCCGTGTAGTAACTGAACAGACGGTGGGTATTTACACCAGGTATGTGAGATAATTTAGCAAGAGAACGCACAGTACAGTGGCCTATTAAAATGCCTAGATATTGTATATTTCAAAGTACAAAGCCGTGTAGTAACTGAACAGACGGTGGGTATGTACACCAGGTATGTGAGATAATTAACAAGAAAACGCACAGTACAGTGGCCTATTAAATGGCCTAGATATTGTATATTTCAAAGTACAAAGCCGTGTAGTAACTGAACAGACGGTGGGTATTTACACCAGGTATGTGAGATAATTTAACAAGAGAACGCACAGTACAGTGGCCTATTAAATGGCCTAGATATTGTATATTTCAAAGTACAAAGCCGTGTAGTAACTGAACAGACGGTGGGTATTTACACCAGTATGTGAGATAATTTAACAGAGAACGCACAGTACAGTGGCCTATTAAAATGCCTAGATATTGTATATTTCAAAGTACACAGCCGTGTAGTAACTGAACAGACGGTGGGTATTTACACCAGGTATGTGAGATAATTTAACAAGAGAACGCACAGTACAGTGGCCTATTAAAATGCCTAGATATTGTATATTTCAAAGTACACAGCCGTGTAGTAACTGAACAGACGGTGGGTATTTACACCAGGTATGTGAGATAATTTAACAAGAAACGCACAGTACAGTGGCCTATTAAATGGCCTAGATATGTATATTTCAAAGTACAAAGCCGTGGTAGTAACTGAACAGACGGTGGGTATTTACACCAGGTATGTGAGATAATTTAACAAGAGAACGCACAGTACAGTGGCCTATTAAATGGCCTAGATATTGTATATTTCAAAGTACAGAAGCCGTGTAGTAACTGAACAGACGGTGGGTATTTACACCAGGTATGTGAGATAATTTAACAAGAGAACGCACAGTACAGTGGCCTATTAAAATGCCTAGATATTGTATATTTCAAAGTACACAGCCGTGTAGTAACTGAACAGACGGTGGTATTTACACCAGTATGTGAGATAATTTAACAAGAGAACGCACAGTACAGTGGCCTATTAAAATGCCTAGATATTGTATATTTCAAAGTACACAGCCGTGTAGTAACTGAACAGACGGTGGGTATTTACACCAGGTATGTGAGATAATTTAGCAAGAGAACGCACAGTACAGTGGCCTATTAAAATGCCTAGATATTGTATATTTCAAAGTACAAAGCCGTGTAGTAACTGAACAGACGGTGGGTATTTACACCAGGTATGTGAGATAATTTAACAAGAGAACGCACAGTACAGTGGCCTATTAAATGGCCTAGATATTGTATATTTCAAAGTACAAAGCCGTGTAGTAACTGAACAGACGGTGGGTATTTACACCAGGTATGTGAGATAATTTAACAAGAGAACGCACAGTACAGTGGCCTATTAAAATGCCTAGATATTGTATATTTCAAAGTACACAGCCGTGTAGCAACTGAACAGACGGTGGGTATTTACACCAGGTATGTGAGATAATTTAACAAGAGAACGCACAGTACAGTGGCCTATTAAAATGCCTAGATATTGTATATTTCAAAGTACACAGCCGTGTAGTAACTGAACAGACGGTGGGTATTTACACCAGGTATGTGAGATAATTTAGCAAGAGAACGCACAGTACAGTGCCTATTAAAATGCCTAGATATTGTATATTTCAAAGTACAAAGCCGTGTAGTAACTGAACAGACGGTGGGTATTTACACCAGGTATGTGAGATAATTTAGCAAGAGAACGCACAGTACAGTGGCCTATTAAAATGCCTAGATATTGTATATTTCAAAGTACAAAGCCGTGTAGTAACTGAACAGACGGTGGGTATTTACACCAGGTATGTGAGATAATTTAGCAAGAGAACGCACAGTACAGTGGCCTATTAAAATGCCTAGATATTGTATATTTCAAAGTACAAAGCCGTGTAGTAACTGAACAGACGGTGGGTATGTACACCAGGTATGTGAGATAATTTAACAGAAAACGCACAGTACAGTGGCCTATTAAATGGCCTAGATATTGTATATTTCAAAGTACAAAGCCGTGTAGTAACTGAACAGACGGTGGTATTTACACCAGGTATGTGAGATAATTTAGCAAGAGAACGCACAGTACAGTGGCCTATTAAAATGCCTAGATATTGTATATTTCAAAGTACAAAGCCGTGTAGTAACTGAACAGACGGTGGGTATGTACACCAGGTATGTGAGATAATTTAACAAGAAAACGCACAGTACAGTGGCCTATTAAATGGCCTAGATATTGGTATATTTCAAAGTACAAAGCCGTGTAGTAACTGAACAGACGGTGGGTATTTACACCAGGTATGTGAGATAATTTAACAAGAGAACGCACAGTACAGTGGCCTATTAAATGGCCTAGATATTGTATATTTCAAAGTACAAAGCCGTGTAGTAACTGAACAGACGGTGGGTATTTACACCAGGTATGTGAGATAATTTAACAAGAGAACGCACAGTACAGTGGCCTATTAAAATGCCTAGATATTGTATATTTCAAAGTACACAGCCGTGTAGTAACTGAAACAGACGGTGGGTATTTACACCAGTATGTGAGATAATTTAACAAGAGAACGCACAGTACAGTGGCCTATTAAAATGCCTAGATATTGTATATTTCAAAGTACACAGCCGTGTAGTAACTGAACAGACGGTGGGTATTTACACCAGGTATGTGAGATAATTTAGCAAGAGAACGCACAGTACAGTGGCCTATTAAAATGCCTAGATATTGTATATTTCAAAGTACAAAGCCGTGTAGTAACTGAACAGACGGTGGGTATTTACACCAGGTATGTGAGATAATTTAGCAAGAGAACGCACAGTACAGTGGCCTATTAAAATGCCTAGATATTGTATATTTCAAAGTACACAGCCGTGTACTAACTGAACAGACGGTGGGTATTAACACCAGGTATGTGAGATAATTTAGCAAGAGAACGCACAGTACAGTGGCCTATTAAAATGCCTAGATATTGTATATTTCAAAGTACAAAGCCGTGTAGTAACTGAACAGACGGTGGGTATTTACACCAGGTATGTGAGATAATTTAGCAAGAGAACGCACAGTACAGTGGCCTATTAAAATGCCTAGATATTGTATATTTCAAAGTACACAGCCGTGTACTAAACTGAACAGACGGTGGGTATTTACACCAGGTATGTGAGATAATTTAGCAAGAGAACGCACAGTACAGTGGCCTATTAAAATGCCTAGATATTGTATATTTCAAAGTACACAGCCGTGTAGTAACTGAACAGACGGTGGGTATTTACACCAGGTATGTGAGATAATTTAGCAAGAGAACGCACAGTACAGTGGCCTATTAAAATGCCTAGATATTGTATATTTCAAAGTACACAGCCGTGTACTAACTGAACAGACGGTGGGTATTTACACCAGGTATGTGAAATTATTTAGCAAGAGAACGCACAGTACAGTTGCCAATTAAAAGGCCTAGATATTGTATATTTCAAGGTACACAGCAGTAGTGCCAAATATAGTTTGGTATGTAGCAGAGCACCTAATACACCACTAATGCCTCTCTCTGTCCCTACTCCAGCAGCTATCCCTGAATACAGCAGCCGTTCTCTGTAAAGTCTATATTGTAGTAAAGCTATCACTGAAGTCCACTGTAGTAGCCCTGATAAGGGCTTTTATTCACGCTCCTGCCTGTCCAACAGCTAAAATCTGTCTCTCCCTTCTCCAGCCTCTGTCCCTGACTAAGTTCACGCAGCATATGCGTACGAGCAGGAAGAGCTGAGTTTTTATGATTCGAGGTCACATGGTTTTTCCAGCCAATCCATGTAGACGCTGTTTTCGCGCTGCCAGCGTGCTCAGCGTGCCTGTCATACCCCCCCTGCATGTTGATTGGTGGAAAAAGAGCGCCAGGGAAGGTGGGAGGGGAAACGAATTCTAAGTGCGCCATCGCCGTTATACTCGATTGAAATCGAGTGTGCCGAATATCGTAGTATTCGATCGAATACCAGCTCGATCGAACACTACTCGCTCATCTCTAATTATAATGATGACCGCAATGTATAGTCCTTCATTGTTAATGGCTGTGCGGCACCTTTAAACAGGTGCTGCTGCTGGTATGGGGTTTGGCTGGTTAGGTGGGGGGGGGGGCAATATGCATATTATTGCTGTTCTTGTCTACAATCTCCAGAAACTTATTTGACAATAAACGCAGAATATTAACCCCTTGACGTCAGCCATACGGCTATATACGTCCTATCTGCACGTACCCCGCTCAGATAGCACGTGTATAAACGTTCTGGCATCTCTTTAATCCAAGCGCTGCAAAGCGCTTAGATTAAAGCTTCTTTCTCTGCACTGCCGCTGTCACGGACAGTGCAGAGTCCAGTAATGTCGGCAAGGGACCAATCAGAGTGGTCCCTTGCCGACGATCGCTCCCATTGGTTAGTCTGTGCAGACAAACCAATGGGATCGCGGAAGTGTAAAAATGCCGGTTTCAGGCTCTGATCTGCAGATCAGAGCCTGAAATCAGGCGTTAAATGTGCCACCAATTTGTGCCCCCTCATTCCCCTGTGCCCCAGATGCTGCCCCAGATGCTACTGCCACCCCACCAGATGTATTCCAGTGCGCCCCAGCGTGCCCTGGTGCGCGATCTGTAGAGGGAACTGCCTTCAGCTGCATTCACTCTGCAGCGCTCCCAGGCAGTTGTTCCCTTCGGCAGGAGTGTTAGTTCTTCTGCCCAGCAATAACCGAACCTACAGGATCGGTTTCTGGGCAGAAGAATATATGTGGACCAGTAATATACTTACCTCCAGTGTTCCCCTCCTCCTTCCTCATTCTTCACTTCACATCGCGATCTAGTGAAGGAGGAGTGAAGAAGATACAGTGAAGCACATCACCATATATCTATATACATAGTATATAGATATATATTACCTACAATATATAACTCCATTTGCCCCAACCAGTCAGGTAGGGAAAAAAAGAAAAAAAAACAACATATATATATATAAAAGTGGCGCCCTTTAGTGATGTTTCAGAATAAAGGACACCACTTTTTTCACTTTATCTGGATGTGACGCTGCTTTTTTTCACACATACATACATACATATATATATATATATATAAATAAATTATATTATATTATACACCATATATATATATGAAAAAAAGCAGTGTCACATCCAGGTAAATTGAAAAAAGTGGTGCCCTATAGTGATGTTTCAGAATAAAGGACGCCACTTTTTTCCACTTTATCTGGATGTGATGCTGCTTTTTTCACACATCTGTGTCCGTGCTCAAATTGTGAAAATGGGGTCAGTGATGCATCCGTGAAGATGTCCGTGAAGGATCCGTGTTGGGTCTGTGTGTCACTTTTTTCTTTTTAATGATCCATGAAACACGGATGGCATTCTGCACACATGCGAGGAACACAGACATGTGAATGAGGCTTTAGAATAGAAAAAGAAGTGGCACCATATCCAATTACAGGGCTCATGCACATGACTGCAAAAAAAATTTGGATCTGCAAAAAAAAATTTATAACACCTGTGACACCTGTGTTGCATTCTTTTTTTTTGCGGATCCATTGTAACAATGTCTGTTCTTGTTCGCAAAACAGACAAGAACAGGATATGTTTTATTTTTTCTGTTTTTGCGGAATGGACATGCGGACATACAGACACAGAATGCACAGAGTCACTCCTGTTTTGTTTTGTTTTTTTGTTTTTTTTGCGACCCCATTGAAGTGAATGGTTCTGCATAAGGGCCACAAAAAAATGGAACCGACACACACAAAAAATACGTTTGTGTGCATGAGCCCTAAGGCCCCTTTTACACAAGCGAGCTCCACGCAACCTTCCAGCACTGACGGGGTCACACATATTATTTTGATTTATGATGCAGTGTAACCCTTACATAATGCTTCAGTAAGGCTACTTTCACATTAGCGTTAAGCATGGATCCGGAGGGTCAAGGGGCCCGCCGGATCCGTGCAGATAATACAACCCTGTGGATCCATAATGAACGGATCCGGTTGTATTATCTTTACCATCTGTTAAATGGATCCGTCATGGACTCCATTGAAAGTCAATGGAGGATGGATCCGTTTACTAGTGTGTCACACCAAACGGATCCATCCCCATTGACAGAGCCTGCAAGAAGCAAATACGGGAGCATGTGGCACGTTCGCGAAAAATCACAGAGGCCTTCCTCAATCCCTGCTGGTAAAAAAACTAAAAAGAGGAGAATCTGATGCCCTTCGTAGTGGCAACCTGTTGGCACTACGCTACAAGGGCAGGAAAGATGTACTTATGCTGAGTACAATTCGCACTGAAGCCACAGTGCCAGTAAGAGAAAGGGGGTCAACCACCGATAAACAAAAACCGACTTGCATACTAGAGTACAATAAATACATGGGGGCTCTGACCTGTCTGACCAGGTACTCAAACCATACGAGGTAATGCGCAAGTCCTATGTGTAGTATAAAAAGTTATCCATCTATTTGCTACAGGTGGCAATGTATAACTCGTATGTGCTGTTCAAAAAGTCTGGGGGAACACAAACATTTCTTTGTTATCAAGAAAAAACTATTGATAAATTAACCCTTTCACGACCGGAGCTTTTTTCGGTTCTGCATTTTCGTTTTGTGCTCCCTGCCTTCAAACAGCCATAACTCTTTTATTTTTCTGTTCACATAGCTGTATGAGGGCTTGTTGTTTGCGGGACAAGTTGTACTTTCCAACGCCACCATTTAATATTGCATACGGTGTAGTGGGAAGCGGGAAAAAAATTCCAAACCGGGTGAAATTGCAAAGAAAACGCTATTCCGCTACAGTTCTACGGGTTTCTTATTTACAGCATTCGATGTGCATTAAAACTGATCCGTTACTTTCATTCTACTGGTCAGTACGAATCCGGCAATACCTAATATGTATAGTTTTTCCTGCGTTTAGATGGTGATAAAATAATTAGAAAGTTGCCCTTTTTTTTTTTTTTTTTTCCTTGTCATATATTGACCCCTATAACTTTTTGGTATTTATGTGTACAGAGCTGTATGGGGGCTCATTTTTTTGCGGGGCGGTCTGAAGTTTTTATTGATACCATTCTGGGGTGTGTATGACTTTTGATCACTTTTTATTTAATTTTTTTTTAAAAAAAAAAGGGACAAAAAACTGCGAATCGCCATTTGGACGCTTTTTTACGCCACACAATTCGCCGTATTGAAATTTTTTTTTTTATATTTTAAAAGTACGGGCGTTTTCGGTCACGGTGATACCCATGATGTCTATATTTATTGTTATTTAGGTATTTATTTTTTACTTATACGGAAAGGGGGGTGATTTGAACTTTTATATCTTTTTTATTTTTTATATATTTTTTAACATTTTTTTTTAATTTTTCTGTGATTATTTTAAAGCTCAAATATCATCTGATCTATTGTGTTTTGTTTTTTTTCTTTATGAGCAATCATGGATTTACTAGATGCAGTTAAAACCATGAATTGCTCATTTCTTATCCTGGCCTGCCATCTAGTGGCCAGAATAAGAATTGCAGTTTGAAAACTATAATCCTCACCAGCGAGGATTACAGTTTTCATATGGTGTACAGACACCCCGATTGGCCAATCGGGGCGTCTGTACACCACCCGGAAGCGTGGGCTTCCGGGTTCAGACGCATCCTGATGCCGTGATCACGTGTGATCACGGCATCAGAAGGCCCTGGAAGTCTCCGCAGACGGAGGTAAGATGCGGCAAGTCTCTGCTGTTAGAAACAGCAGAGACTTGCCGGCCATGACGCCCGCCGCACCCGCGAGCGGGCGTCATGTCCCCGCACCGCCCGCGCGCCGTACATGTACGGCGGCGGTCGGGAAGGGGTTAATGAACCCCATTAGAGGACCCACCCTACCACTGGAAGCAGAAGAAATAAGGAGATTAGTCGAACGGCACTTTATTGCAGCTATACCCCCAACACTCAACTAAAGGCATCCACAAAGGAGGTGCCGCGTCTGCACAAAACAAGGCATCAGAAGAGACACCATATACTTTTGCCCTGACTGCCCCTCTCTGCCACCACTGTGTATTGGAGACTGCTTTAAAGTGTATCATACATAGGCACGCTTTTAAATTTTCTTGCTGAAAAAAAAAATGATATTGATGTTCACTTTTTGCATTTTGGTACACATAGGGCCGTGATAGGGTGTATTTATGTTTTTGTAGTTTGAGCTAAATCAGCAGCATAGTAAAAATGCAGTTTTTGATGTTTGGTACAAAAAAATGAAAACACTTTACAATAAACCCCTTGTTGAATATGTTGCATTGTCTATTTTACTCAGTAGTGTCCATTTCAGGTGATTTTAATGTTTTGGCTGCATAGGGCCACTGCAAAGACAACATGCTGCTATCTAATGGCCTATGGAAAAAATGGCACTTTAAAGCTGAAAGGTATGCCTTCACTTGTGGGCACCATAAAGTGCCCTGGGAGTGGGCGACGTACACAATTGGGGTGTCTTTTTTAGCAGGAGTGTTTCCTGAATTAATATTGGGGTGCTATTTCTTGATAGCTTGCAGCATATTTGTAGTAATTTGGGTTAAATTAGCAGCAAAGTGCAAAAATGACGTTTTTTTATTTTTTGTTCCATCTTTCTACAAAAAGTGGAAAAAAATGGAAAATGCCAATTTTACAAAATACCCCTGGTTGAATACTTTGAGATGTCTATTTTACTCAGTAGTGTCCTTTTCAGGTGATTATTAATGTTTTGGCTGCATAGGGCCACTGCAAAGACAACATGCTGCTATCTAATCGCCTATGGAAAAATGGCACTTTAAAGCTAAAAGGTATGCCTTTACTTCTGGGCACCATAAAGTGCCCTGGGAGTGGGCGATGTACACAATTCAGATATTCTCTAAGTCCACATCAGTAAGGTAATATATTTTGGTATCAATATTTGCATTTGTATTACTAATCAAGGGAGTGTAGTGGCCAAATTAACAAAAAAATGTAAAAAAAAATGCCTTTTTCGCTATTAAAAAAAAAAAATAGTAATTTATGAAATCAGTCAAGAGAATAAATACCCTATGTGTCTTGGAAAAAATAAAGTCAAAACAGTTATGATATGCAAAGCACTTGTAATAATATTATTATTTAAAACCGTGCATGATTGTAAATTTTGACCTGGACACTGGGGCATCAATGACCCTTGGTCATGAAAGGTTTAATCAGCTCTGGCATACCACTTCTCCAACCCCAGCACTCTCCTGCACTACAGGTGGGAGCCCTTCTTCTGTCATCTGCTTTATCTCCTTTTCCATATCATCTAATATGTCATCAGGAACATCCAGCTCCTCCACTCTGCATCTTGCTTACTTTTCTAGAGCATGGAGACTTTGAAGGATGATTTGGAAGAAGTAAAGCCAGCAAAAGATGAGGATGGTCATCATTAAGACCTGGTCCTCCGAAGGGGTGCAGACTGGTTGGTATTGGTTGGCACGCAGGGCACTGAAATAATAAAGGCTTCCATCTCATTGGTATTGAATTATATATCTTAGTTTATGGCTGATGTAGGAATAAATAAAACTGATGCAGCATAAGTCTCACTGTAACAACAAATCTAATTCAAAGATACAGAGTTAATAAAGAGCGTTCATTTCAGGAACAGTGTGCCCTGTGTTCTGCCACACAATACACCTTTATTACCTTTGGATTTCCCCCAAAAATCTGTCTTCATTGCAGATTCCAGTAAATACAGTATAAAGGACAGAAGAATACTGCATGTAGCTGCATTTCATACGGCAAAATGCCTGTTCTCACTCCGGATCCTGTTGGATCCCATTATTGTGAATAGGATGTATCGGGTGCCGGCAGTGTTTTGCAAATGCAGGATCCATCGATTCATGTATTCTGCTCCTACGCTGCAACAGAATACCGAAATCTGATTGCAAGTGTGCACCTAGCCTTACCCGACTGTGATTTACGTTGTTGTGCTTCTATTCTATGCAGAATGGGGAAAGTCACCAGTGCAGATGTGAACAAAGCCTAATGCACACCTCAGATGCTGCAGAATGTCATAATAGTCACAAAAGAACTGCAAGTCTCATCATGACCAGATTATTGCGAAAAATTAGAGGCCAAAACATGGAGGGGTAAAAGAGGAAAGAACTACAACTTCCAGCATGTACAGGCTGTTATTATGTGACACAAGTTGACATTACAGGGAGAGGGTATAAGTGGAGAGAACTATAACCCCCAGCATCACCAGACTTATGATATGACATCAGTGGACATTATATGGGTAGAGAACTATAACTCCCAGCATATCCAGACCGTTATTGTAGGGTATCAGTGAACATTACATGGAGAGGGATACAGTAGGACAGAACTACAACTTCCAGTATTTCTAGGATGTTATGGGCTATCCAAAGACAGCGCTAACCTCTTCTCTACACACAGCACAGAACCTCCTCCTGCTCACATCTTGACATCCCACAGGTAGTTCACCACTTTATCTAGCCTGCTGAATTCCGTCTTCCTGCACTGGTGGTCACATGATGATAACAACATCATCACAGGTCCTTCACCACTTTTCTCTGTTTTGCTGAGCTCTGTCTTCCTGCCCTGGTCACATGATAATGACATCATCACAGGTCCTTCTCCACATCGTTTCTTTTCCTCCCCACAGCTAGCTATATGTGTGCAATTATGGGGCTGGCCCCATGGGCCCCATAGCAGTTACATGGTCTGCCTCTATTGGAGACACGTCACTGGTGTTGGCTATTTCCATAAAATAGCAACAAATTAATTTTCTTACTCATTAGAGTACAACCACATGGCACGGTCGTGTTCCAGTTACGAAGTGGCCATGCTGCTTTTGAATACCTTGTGGCCATACGAGCAGCCGTTTGTAATTAAAGTAATTAGGACCACACTGTTTAGTCATTCTGTATTGTTAATGGTCATGCGGTATTGAGGGTGCTTCATTGATTATTTAAGGACATGCGCCATATATATACAGCACTATCATTGGGCAGGCACAGAAGCTATTGGTGTCTGATCAGGACAGGAGCCTGAATGTTATGGACAGCCAAGCCCCTGCTGTATCTGCCAGGATTGCTGAAAACTCCAGTGCCAGTGGATTAACCCCTCAGATGCTGCGGTCGATGCTGAGTAGTTTACCTAGGGTCTGGCCACCACCAAGCGCTCTCCTCATACAAGTGAATGGGAGCGCACCATGCTTGCGCGGCCACCACTCCCATTCATTTCTATGGGGCCGACGGAAATAGTAGAGCACTTGGCTATTTTGGGCGGCCCCATAGAAATGGAGGGTGGCTGCGCATGTGCAATGCGCTCTCCACCACCTTTCCCCCTTCGCTTTCGGTGTAGGTGCGGATCCCAGAGATGGGACCCGCACATATCAGACAATGGGTGCATATCCTAGTAATATCCTAGTCATAGCCCTCATTGTCTGTGATGGGAAAGCCCCTTTAATGCTTTCTAAAAGCTCAGGCAAGATGGCCACCCTCATAATCATGGTCAGGAAATAGAATTAAAAAAACTTAAAATCAGAAAATAAAAACAGATTAGAAAAAATGATATGTATAAGGATTTTAACTGGCAGGTAAAATTTTTGGTGACACATTTCCTTTAACCCCTTCCCAACTGCCATACGGCTATATACGTGCTATCTGCACGTGCCCCGTGCAGACATTACGTGTCACGCGAGGTCGGCGTCGCGCTCCCTCTGCACGACGTCACCAGACCTCTCCGCCCCCCTAGAGACGAGCAATAGGGAATTGAAGTGCTGGTCTTGTCAGCCAGCACTTCATGTGTTAATTCTCTGTTTGGGTTTAGCCATGTGGTGCTGATCACACCACATGGCTACTTTACATATTGTTTTGACAGCTTGCTCCGCCTCAGGTCATGTGATGCTGGCCACATCACATGATCCTGGCGGGCTATTTAAAGATGGCAACTGCCTCACTCAGATGCCTGTGATTAGCGTTACTACTTTGATCAGTGCTTGTGCGACCTAGTGTTTGATTGCTGTTTGACCCTGACCCTGACCTTGGACTTGGACTTCGACCTCTCTTTGCTTCACCCCTGGTATTGACGTTATCTCCTGTGTATGACCCGGCTTGCTGACTATTCTGATATTGTGTTTGTTTTGTCTGTGTTTGTCTCTCCAATTGTTCCCTGTTCCTCCCTGTGCACTTATACAGAGCAGGGACCGTCACCGTGGTTGTCCGCGGCCGCCTAGGGCCGACTGAGGCAAGCAGGCAGGGAGAGAACGGGGGGTATTCAGTACAGGGCGCACCTTCCCTTGTCTCCCCCGTGACAGAATCACAGGCCATACTAAATGGAGCCGTTGCGAATTCTCACGGATCATATAAGTGACATGGCTCAGATGATCCAGGATCTGGCCGAGAGAATCCAACACCAGGAGCAGCTGCAAACTGTACCCGCAGCCGCTCCCTCCATTATTGAACCCTATATAAGGTTGCCCGATCGGTTTGTGGGTAACCGAAAGACTTTCCGTTCTTTCCAGGAAAGTTGCAAATTATATTTTCGTTTACGCCCACACTCCTCGGGTTCTGAGCAGCAGCGGGTAGGAATAATTATTTCCTTGCTGCAAGGGGATCCGCAGGAGTGGGCTTTCTCATTGCCATCTGACTCCCCATGTCTGTTGTCTGTGGAGGCCTTTTTCCAGGCCTTAGGTCTTTTGTATGAAGAACCAGACTGGGCCACTGTAGCAGAAACTCAGCTCAGGAACATTCAGCAGGGAAACCGCCCTGTAGAGGATTACTGTGCAGAGTTCAGGAAGTGGTGTGTCTCCTCTGGGTGGAATGACCCAGCTTTGAGAAGCCAGTTTAGGGTGGGGCTGTCAGACCAACTCAAGGATCTTCTGGTTAGTTATCCTACTCCTGACTCCCTAGAGACGACCATGACTTTAGTTATTAAGCTGGATCGACGGGTGAGAGAAAGACAGAGGGAACGATCAAATACTCCTCAAGCTGTCGTCCTGCCTGAGTTTCCTCCTCTGAGTCCACCTCCTGCCAAGGTCCCGGAGTCCATGCAGTTAGGAGGTATCCTGAGAAACCAAAGACGTTTAAAGGGAGCCTGCTTCTACTGCGGTGAGGTGAACCACTGGCTCCAGCAGTGTCCAAAACTTCCGCCCTCTAGGAGATCTCCGGTGGGAGGTAAGGTAACCCCAGCAGTGGTAAGGAGAAAGATTTTAGTACCCATCTCCATTGCATATGATCAATTCAGGGGTTCTGGAAAGGCTTTTGTTGACTCTGGTTCTGCTGCAAATTTTATTAATTTTGATTTTGTACAGTCTGTGGGTTTACCGATGGTCCCTTTAAGGGAGGGTATTCAAATTATCGCCCTCGACTCCACTCCCCTAAATAATGGGAGGATCGAGTTCTGTACTCCTAGTGTGACCCTGACGGTGGGGATTTCGCATTCCGAAAAATGTGTTTTTTGGGTTTTAAAAAATTTACCTGCTGATCTAGTTCTTGGTTTACCTTGGTTGCAGGACCACAATCCTGTAATCAATTGGTCAACAGGTGAATTAGAAAAATGGGGGCTGAATTGTGACAAGTGTTGCAAATCTGTATTGCAGTTGGGAGGTACTACTGAGTCTCTTTTCTTACCTGAGTACATCAAGGATTTTTCGGACGTTTTCTCCATGTCCGAGACTGAGTTCCTCCCTCCTCACCGGCAATATGATTGTGCCATCGATATTATTGAGGGGTCCAGATATCCCAAGGGCCGTATCTATAATCTCTCTACTCCAGAGCGTCAGTCTATGAGGGATTATCTCAAGGAGAGTCTGGCCAAGGGTCACATCCGGCCTTCTGTTTCTCCCATGGGGACAGGATTTTTCTTTGTCGGGAAAAAGGATGGAGGGTTGAGGCCCTGTATTGATTACAGGGAACTCAATAAAATTACTGTTAAAAACAGGTACCCGCTGCCCCTTATTCCTGATTTGTTGAATCAGGTTCAGGGTGCTTGTTGGTTTACTAAGCTAGATCTGAAGGGGGCGTACAACCTGATCAGAATCCGTGAGGGTGATGAATGGAAAACTGCCTTTAATACCCCGGAGGGTCATTATGAGTACCTAGTAATGCCCTTCGGGTTAAGTAATGCTCCTGCGGTGTTCCAAAATTTTGTCAATGACATTTTTAGACCATTTATTGGAAAATTTGTAATTGTCTATATTGATGACATCTTGATTTTTTCTACAGACTGGGAGAGTCACGTATCCCACACCAGGCAAGTGCTGGAGGTGTTGCGTGAGAACAAGTTGTTTGTCAAAGGGGAGAAGTGTATCTTTGGTGTTCAGGAAGTGACCTTTTTGGGATACATTCTCACCCCTTTTTCCTTCAAAATGGACCCGGGTAAGGTACAGGCCATTGTAGATTGGGTGCGACCTTCCTCTCTGAAGGCGCTCCAGCGATTTCTGGGTTTTACTAATTTCTATCGGAAATTTATCAAAAATTTTTCTGTTATAGCCAAACCCATTACGGATTTGACCCGCAAGGGAGCTGATTTAGTCAACTGGTCCCCTGCAGCTATTGAAGCTTTTGAAAAGCTAAAGCGGTTTTTTGTTGATGCTCCTGTGCTGATCCAGCCTGATCAAAATAAGCCGTTTGTAGTTGAGGTGGATGCATCTGAAGATGGTGTGGGGGCAGTACTGTCCCAGGGGTCTTCCACCTTAACTAATCTCAAGCCATGCGCCTTCTTCTCCCGCAAGTTCTCTCCTGCCGAGAGAAACTATGACATTGGTAATAGGGAGTTACTAGCAATCAAGTGGGCATTTGAGGAATGGCGTCATTTTTTAGAAGGGGCATTACACCGCATTACGGTCCTCACGGATCATAAGAATTTGATGTTTCTGGAATCTGCTAAGCGATTGAATCCCAGACAGGCGAGGTGGGCTTTGTTCTTTACTCGTTTTGACTTTTGTGTTACCTTCAGACCTGGAAGCAAGAACATTAAGGCCGATGCCTTATCCCGAAGTTTCCAGGCGTATCAGCCTCCTGACGTCCCTCCTGAGCCCATCCTGCCAGCTGACATCATCGTAGCCGCTACCTCATCTGATCTCGCTTCTGATATCGTGGCAGGACAACATCTTGCTCCCACTGGTACTCCCAATGACAAGTTATTTGTGCCAGCTCATTTGCGGTTGCGACTGCTGGGTGAGTGCCATAGCTCTGTTTTATGTGGACATCCTGGTATCAATGCCACCAAGGAGTTGGTCTCTAGGCAGTATTGGTGGTCGTCAATCTCCAGAGATGTTCAGGCTTTTGTAACTGCGTGCAATACTTGTGCCAGGTCCAAGAATCCCAAGACTCGGCCTATGGGTGAGTTGCGTCCATTACCCATACCTGATAGACCTTGGTCACATCTGTCCATGGACTTCATCACGGATTTGCCATGCTCTGAGGGTAAAACCGTGATTCTTGTAGTGGTGGACAGATTCAGCAAGATGTGTCACTTTATTCCTTTGTGTAAATTACCCTCTGCAAAGGTTTTGGCTTCCGTATTTATGGACCACATAGTTAAACTTCACGGTGTTCCTGAGAATATTGTTTCTGACAGGGGGGTGCAGTTTGTGTCTAAATTCTGGAGGGCCTTCTGTAAGAAGATTGATATTTCCTTATCCTTTTCGTCAGCCTTTCATCCAGAGACCAATGGTCAGACTGAACGTCTTAATCAGTCCGTTGAGCAATATCTCAGATGTTATGTTGCTGATAACCAGCATGTGTGGGCCAGATTCCTGTCTCTGGCCGAGTTCGCGATTAATAACCGTGTGAATTCGTCTTCTGGGGTATCGCCGTTTTTCTGCAACATGGGGTTTCATCCGCGCTTTGGCTCCTTTTCTCCAGCTGTTTCGGCGGTCCCAGAGGCCAATGCTCTCTCTCAGGAACTGTGCACAGTTTGGGCACAGGTTCAGTCGAACCTGGAAAGAGCCCAAAGGATTCAAAAAACTAAGGCCGATAAGAGACGTTCTAAGGGTGTGAATTTCAAGGTGGGGGACATGGTATGGTTGTCAACTAAAAATCTACGTATGAAAGTACCATCCTATAAGTTTGCGCCTCGCTTCATTGGTCCATACAGGATCACTAAGGTGATCAATCCGGTGTCGTTTGAATTATGTTTACCCGACTCCCTTCGCGTTCATAATGTTTTTCACATGTCTTTGCTGAAGCGTTATGTTGCTCCTATTGGTCCAGAGGTACAGCCCTCACCTCCGGTAGAGGTGGAGGGACAAGTGGAGCACGAGGTTGCTAGAGTCATTGATGTGAGGAAGGTCCGGAATTCCTTTCAGTACCTCGTACACTGGAAGGGATTCGGGCCAGAGGACAGATCTTGGGTACCGTTGACCAGGATGCATGCAGACTCGCTCATCCGAAAGTTCCATCTACAGCATCCCGATAAGCCTGCTCCCGCTGGTAAGGGTCCGGTGGCCCCTCGTGAAGGGGGGGGTACTGTCACGCGAGGTCGGCGTCGCGCTCCCTCTGCACGACGTCACCAGACCTCTCCGCCCCCCTAGAGACGAGCAATAGGGAATTGAAGTGCTGGTCTTGTCAGCCAGCACTTCATGTGTTAATTCTCTGTTTGGGTTTAGCCATGTGGTGCTGATCACACCACATGGCTACTTTACATATTGTTTTGACAGCTTGCTCCGCCTCAGGTCATGTGATGCTGGCCACATCACATGATCCTGGGCGGGCTATTTAAAGATGGCAACTGCCTCACTCAGATGCCTGTGATTAGCGTTACTACTTTGATCAGTGCTTGTGCGACCTAGTGTTTGATTGCTGTTTGACCCTGACCCTGACCTTGGACTTGGACTTCGACCTCTCTTTGCTTCACCCCTGGTATTGACGTTATCTCCTGTGTATGACCCGGCTTGCTGACTATTCTGATATTGTGTTTGTTTCGTCTGTGTTTGTCTCTCCAATTGTTCCCTGTTCCTCCCTGTGCACTTATACAGAGCAGGGACCGTCACCGTGGTTGTCCGCGGCCGCCTAGGGCCGACTGAGGCAAGCAGGCAGGGAGAGAACGGGGGGGTATTCAGTACAGGGCGCACCTTCCCTTGTCTCCCCCGTGACATTACGTATATAAACATTCAGGCAGCGCTTTAATCCCAGCTCCTGCTCCTGCAATTTAGCAGGTCGGGTCCCTGCTCAAAGACAGAGTGGGGACCCTGAGGAGAAGACAGGAGCGGCTTATTACCGCTTCTGCCTTCTCCTGTGCCGGAGGAGAGTGTTACCTTACAGCATGCAGGAGGGATCAGGAAGCAGCAGAGCTGATTCCTGTGTTAGTCCAGGCGGTCACGTGGCCGGGTGTCTCGATCCAAAAGCAGTGCTGCAGGATCTAAGGAGACCCTGGTCAGTTCTGCCTTTGTCTAATGCCCAAATGAAATAGATAGGTGTGGGGCGCCACAGTGAAAATATGGTCAGAAAGTTGGCTCGGGGTGAAGGGAACCCGGGAATATAAAATAATTATATTTAAATTCTTGTTACAAGATTAGCAAAATCGTTATTAAAAGTCTATTAAAGAAATACCAATAATCTGTGTGCACTATAGCGTGTCACCGCAGGAAGGGTATGTATTTTACCACATGTAAGTGAAGACGATTGGAAGTAATACTTTCCATAATAAAAACATTTCACATCATAGAGAGCCCAACATGGTGGGGGACTTACTTCACCAGGGAGGGGGATGAAACAAAATAAACTCAAGACACTTGTCACCCACACCTCCCTCGCCGAGGTTGCCTGTAGATAGTCAGTAGCCCTCGTCCCTGAAAGATGACAGCCAGGACTTCTTATGAAGGCAAATACTTCTTTATTCTTAAAAATCTCGACGCGTTTCGGGGATTTAATAAAATCTCCCCTTCCTCAGGAGCATATAATAAATAGAAGGTGATACAAACACTTACATTTATAGATGTGTTGCTGGGAGAATCCACCACTGCACGTGGTACAGGGCACCAAAATAAAAAAATCCGGTCATGTGATCTCTGGACCGGAATTATCTATGCCTTCCACTTATGGCACGCATAAAATAGTATATATAATTAAATATTATTCCATAATAAATATGGTTTTTAGCTAAATATGTAATCTATTTAGTAGGTAAGACGGTGAAGCGCTTGAAAAGAAAAGCAGAGTGTTTGGATTCCGGCGGTGATTATGCGCTCCAGTGTGGAACGCACCCGGAGGCAATAGAAAGATAGAAGGGGAAGAGGAGGGCGGGGCTGGATAGGTCTCGGCATCAGACTGTGTTCCACAGTGGAACGCACGGCAGCCGGATGACAGTACAGGATAATGTTTTGATGAGCGCATAAAGAGGATGGGACTAAGGAGATATTGAGGGGGGTTGTAAATTAGAGTACTGTATGTATATATTGGAAACGAGTACTTATATCTAATATGATAAAGCTAGTAATTTGATGCCCGTAATAGGTTTACATATGTCTTTAGTTACTAGAACAGAATAATGAAAATAATGATAATAATAAAAAGAAGAAGAATAGTGTCGATCAACTGGTGTTCTAAGTCTCTTTATTTATATCTGAAGGGGTTGCTATATAATTTATGTATGTGGAATGAATTACAGTATGTGGAAAAAATATATATATTTTTATATATATGAATAGAAAAATGATTAAGTGGATATGATTAAATGACAATAACAGTAACATACATATCCAATTATTATATGTACAGTACAGACCAAAAGTTTGGACACCCCTTCTCATTCAAAGAGTTTTCTGTATTTTCATGACTATGAAAATTGTAGATTCACACTGAAGGCATCAAAACTATGAATTAACACATGTGGAATTATATAATATATATTTCCACATGTGGAAATATATAATATATAATAATATTATATATTTAACAAAAAAGTGTGAAACAACTGAAAATATGTCTTATATTCTAGGTTTTTCAAAGTAGCCACCTTTTGCTTTGATTACTGCTTTGCACACTCTTGGCATTCTCTTGATGAGCTTCAAGAGGTAGTCACCTGAAATGGTTTTCACTTCACAGGTGTGCCCTGTCAGGTTTAATAAAGTGGGATTTCTTGCCTTATAAATGGGGTTGGGACCATGAGTTGTGTTGGGCAGAAGTCAGGTGGATACACAGCCAGTCAGCCAGTCCGAAAAATTGGGAAAACTTTGAAAGTGTCCCCAAGTGCACTCGCAAAAACCATCAAGCGCTACAAAGAAACTGGCTCACATGAGGACCGCCCCAGGAAAGGAAGACCAAGAGTCACCTCTGCTGCGGAGGATAAGTTCATCCGAGTCACCAGCCTCCGAAATCGCAGGTTAACAGCAGCTCAGATTAGAGACCAGGTCAATGCCACACAGAGTTCTAGCAGCAGACACATCTCTACAACAACTGTTAAGAGGAGACTCTGTGCAGCAGACCTTCATGGTAAAATATCTGCTAGGAAACCACTGCTAAGGACAGGCAACAAGCAGAAGAGACTTGTTTGGGCTAAAGAACACAAGGAATGGACATTAGACCAGTGGAAATCTGTGCTTTGGTCTGATGAGTCCGAATTTGAGATCGTTGGTTCCAACCACCGTGTCTTTGTGCGACGCAGAAAAGGTGAACGGATGGACTCTACATGCCTGGTTCCCACCGTGAAGCATGGAGGAGGTGTGATGGTGTGGGGGTGCTTTGCTGGTGACACTGTTGGGGATTTATTAAAAATTGAAGGCATACTGAACCAGCATGGCTACCACAGCATCTTGCAGCGGCATGCTATTCCATCCGGTTTGCGTTTAGTTGGACCATCATTTATTTATCAACAGGACAATGACCCCAAACACACCTCCGAGCTGTGTAAGGGCTATTTGACCAAGAAGTAGAGTGATGGGGTGCTACGCCAGATGACCTGGCCTCCACAGTCACCAGACCTGAACCCAATCGAGATGGTTTGGGGTGAGCTGGACCGCAGAGTGAAGGCAAAAGGGCCAACAAGTGCTAAGCATCTCTGGGAACTCCTTCAAGACTGTTGAAATACCATTTCAGGTGACTACCTCTTGAAGCTCATCAAGAGAATGCCAAGAGTGTGCAAAGCAGTAATCAAAGAAAAAGGTGGCTACTTTGAAGAACCTAGAATATAAGACATATTTTTAGTTGTTTCACACTTTTTTGTTAAGTATATAATTCCACATGTGTTAATTCATAGTTTTGATGCCTTTAGTGTGAATCTACAATTTTCATAGTCATGAAAATACAGAAAACTCTTTGAATGAGAAGGTGTGTCCAAACTTTTGGTCTGTACTGTATATAGATGATCAATTGGGATTCCATGCGAATAGAAATCATTATACAAATATAATTAAATAAAAATCGTATTATTGTATGTATGTAGATAATCATTTAAGAAAAAAAAATAGTAATGGGAAGAGAGGGAAAGGGAAAGGGGAATGAATGGAGGGAATAGGAAATACGAGGAATGTAGGTGATAGCAGCACAGCAGATGAAAAAAGTAAAGGTGTGCCAGCGGCTATGGACGTGGTCAAGTCCTTAATACAAAAACAATAAATTCCACAGCACCACCAAAAAATTGTGCTAAGAAAAAAAGTAGTTTATTTTACCAGAGCTGCTCTGGTAAAATAAACTACTTTTTTTCTTAGCACAATTTTTTGGTGGTGCTGTGGAATTTATTGTTTTTATATAAATATATATATATGTAAAAAATATATAAAAAATGTATATGAAGGCAAAAGTATAAAAAGATATATAATTCCACCCAGCAGCATATCAGCTGGCCATTCATTCGTTGGCCAATAGATCCTAAAAAGTGGCATATAAAAATATATACATATAGGTATATAAACTATTCCTAAAACTAAGAGTATAAAACACAATAATAATAACAGACATCGCTGGTCAGCTTGCAGGTATTAACATATAAATATTATCAAACGAGTAGCTACACATTGACTGGAAATGAGAAGCATTTAAAAAAGTAAATAAAAAGCTTGAGGAATCAGAACATTTGGATACATGGATCAATTAGTTAGTAATTGCTATATTCCAGTGTTTCGTTTAGTCCAGACGGAGTCAGTGTGTTGAAGCGGATTATCCAGTACATTTCCTTTTTGCACAATTGTGAGTAGGAATGGGGTACCCAATCAATCGGGGTCAAGCTGAGCAAGTTTGGGTCACCACCATGTTTAATCGAAAAGTGTCGTGAAACACTGTGTAGAGGATATTCTTTCTTAATCTTTGATCGATGTCGACTGATCCTCTCTCTTAAGGTCTGTGTGGTTCGACCTATATACTGGAGGCCACATGGACACTGGAGTAAATATATAATGTAGTTCGAGGCACAGTCCATATGGTGTTTCAATCTAATCTTTTCACCCGTATTGGAAATCGTAACCTCGTCAGTCCTATGTGTGATGATATTGCAACATTTGCATCGTTTAGAACCACATTTAAATGAACCTGCAGAGTCTAGGCAGTTTGTTTTGAATGGCTGGGGATTATGGTCCTCATTAGAAAACTTTGGGCAAGAAGGAGCCAATAGAGACTTTAGGGTGTGGGCCCTCCGGTAATTTTAGGCCGACTTGGTAAACCTTTTCCTATTAGGGTGTCCTTGCGTAAAATATACCAATGTTTGTTCAGAATGTTCTGGATATTTGAGTGGTTGGAGTTGTATCTGGTAATGAAGTTAGGCCCTGATGGTTTGCTATCTCTTTTTTTATCGTTCTTTGGTCTAAGGCTATCCGTCTGGCTCTCCCCCAGGACTTTGAGTTGGGAGTCTCGGATGAGACCCGGATGGTAGCCCTTTTCCAGAAACCTCTCCCGTAGTATTGTTGTCTGTTTTTGAAGAGTATTGTCATCCGAGCAGTTCCTCCTGAGCCTTTTCATTTGCCCATAGGGGATGTTGCGTTTCCAAGGCTTATAGTGACAGCTCTTGAAGTCGAGATAACTATTGGAGTCTACACTCTTAAAGTGTGTGTGTGAAGTGATTTTGTTATCTTTAATTATGAGTTCTAAATCTAAAAATACCGCTGACTCGCCGTCAATCTGGGCTGTAAAAGAAAGATTCCAGTTGTTGAAGTTCAATTCTCGAATAAATTGTTCGAGTAGTTGTGGGTCCCCTTTCCATATAAAAATAATATCATCTATATAGCGTTTGTAAAAATAGATGTTAGTGTGATCTAAAAGGCCTATACTTTTTCCGAACGCCCCCATGAACAAGTTGGCGTAGGAGGGTGCAAATTTAGTCCCCATAGCTATGCCGCATTTTTGAAGACAAAAAATCCTGTCTGTATTTAAAATAGTTGTGGTTAAAAATAAATTCTATTGAATCAAGAATAAAATCTTTCTGTATTTGTGGTAGGAAAAAAATCTTCGGTAAGGAAACTCTCTACAGCCTTAATGCCCAGTTCGTGTTGGATGTTACTATATAAAAAGGAAACATCCATAGTTACCCAAAGCATTTCGGGTTCCCAACTAATGTTTTTCAAAAGAGTGATCAAGTGGCTGGAGTCCCTGAGATAAGACAGTAGGTATATAACGTATTTTTGTAAAATAGTATCTATATAGGCTGATAGATTAGAGGTTAATGAGTCAATCCCTGAGATAATAGGGCAGCCTGGTGGGTTTATGAGCGATTTGTGAATTTTGGGTAGATAGTGAAAATACGGAATGGATGGGTATGATATTTGGAGGAACTTGGCCTCATTTTTAGTGACAATTTTATTTCCAGCTCCTTTGTTGATGAGGTCAAAAAGTGCTTTCTTGTATACATCTGTTGGGTCACCTGGCAGTCTCATGTAATAGTTCTCGTTAGAAAGGATCCTCATAGCCTCTTTGTTGTATTCATCCCTATTGAGGATAACTATCCCCCCGCCCTTAGCGTTTTTTATAACGATCTCTTTATTGTTTTGGAGTGATTGTATTGCTTCCCGTTGGGCCCAGGTTAGATTCCATGACTTGTATTGAGGTTTAGTTTGCAGAAGGTCCCGTAGGTCCGTCATAACTGTGTTATAAAATGTTTCTAAGTGTGGCCCTCTACTCTCTATGGGTAGAAGGTAGATATTTGTCTAATGCCCCCATAGGTGACTGTTTACCCCTTTAACCCCTTCAAGACACAGCCAGTTTTCACCTTAAGGACCAAGCTACATTTTTCAAATCTGACATGTTTCACTTTATGTGGTAATAACTCTGGAACGCTTTTACTTATCTAAGCGATTCTGAGATTGTTTTCTCGTGACATATTGTACTTCATGTTAGTGGTAAATTTGAGTCAATATGTTTACAGAAAATTTGGAAAAATTCATAATTTTGGAAATTTCAATGTCTCTGCTTTTAAAGCAGATTGTGATACCTCATAAAATCGTTGTTACTGTACATTTCCCAGATGTCTACTTCATGTTGGCATCATTTTGTAAACATCATTTTATTTTTCAGTTAATTTAGAAGGTTTAGAATTTTAGAAGCAATTCTTAAAATTTTTAAGAACATTTCCAAAGCCAATTTTCAAGGACCAGTTCAGTCATCAAGTCACTTTGTGGAGCTTACATAACAGAAACCACCCATGATTTTAGAAACTACACCCATCAAGTTAATCAAAAGTGATTTTACAAACTTTGTTAACCCTTTAGGTGTTCCACAAGAATGAAAGGAAAATGGAGGTGAAATTTCAAAAATTCACTTTTTTTGCAGATTTTCCATTTTAATCTTTTGTCCCTGTAACACAGCAAGGGTTAACAGCCAAAGAAAACTCAATATTTATTACCCTGATTCTGCAGTTTACAGAAACACCCCACATGTGGTGGTAAACTGCTGTACGGGAACATAGCAGGGCGCAGAGGGAAAAGAACGTCATATGGTTTTTGGAGGGCAGATGTCGCTGGGATAATTTTAAGTTGCCATGTCACATTTGAAGATGCACCCCTAGAGTAGAAACTCCCAAAAAGTGACCCCATTTTGTAAACTAGAAGATGAGGTGACAGTTTTATTGGTACTATTTTGTGGTACATATGATTTTTGATTGCTCAGTATTATGCTTTTTGTGAGGCAAGGTAACAAAAAATTGGCTGTTGTGGCACAGTTTTTATTTTTTGTTTTTTCTTTTTTGAGTTCTTCTGACAGGATAGATCATGTGTTGCTTTTATAGAGCAGGTTGATACAGACGCGACAATACCAAATATGTGTATTTTTTTTGTTGTTGTTTCAGTTCTACATAATAAAGCATTTTTGAAAACAAAAATTATGTTTTTGTGTCTTAATTTTCTGAAACCTACATTTCTTTTATTTTTCTGCCGATCGTCTTGTGTGGGGGCTCATTTTTTGCGGAAAGAGTTTACGTTTTTATAGGTAGCATTTTTGGGTGCATATGATTTTTTTGATCACTCAATATTACACTTTATGTGGCAAAGTGACCAAAAAAATGGTCGTTTTGGCAGAGTTTTTATTTTATTTTTTTATGAAATTCACCTTAGGGGTTAGAGCATGTGATATTTTTATAGAGCAGGTTTTTACAGACGCGGCGATACCTAATATGTCTACTTTTTTAAAATGTATTTTAGTTTTACACAATAAAAGCATTTTTGAAAAAAAAATCATGTTTTAGCATCTCCATTTTCCGAAAGCTATATTTTTTTTTATTTTTCGAGCGATTATCTTATATAGAGACTCATTTTTTGCAGGAAGAGATGACAGTTTGATTTGTGCTACTTTGGGTTGCATATGACTTTTTGATCGCTTGTTTTTGTGATAAAAGGTGACAAAAAATTGCATTTTTTGCACAGTTTTTATTTTTTTATAGTATTCACCTTAGGGGTAAGTCATATAATATTTTTATAGAGCAAGTCATTACGGACGTGGAGAATATGTCTACTTTTTTACATTTATTTCTGTTTCACACAATAAAAGCATTTTTGAAGAAACAAAAATCATGTTTTAGTGTCCACATTTTTTGAAAGCCATATTTTTTTTATCTTTTGAGCGATTGTCTTAGGTAGGGTCTCATTTCTTGTGGGAAGAGATGACGGTTCGATTGGTACTATTTTGGGGTAAATATGTCGTTTTGATCACTTGGAATTACACTCTTTGTGATGTATGGTGACAAAAAAATGGCTTTTTTTTACGGTGTTCACCTGAGGGGTTAGGCCATGTGATATTTTTGTAGAGCAGTTTATTACGAACGCGGTGATACCTAACATGTATACTTTTTTTTACATTTATTTCAGTTTTACACAATAAAAGCATTTTTGAAGAAAAAAAATCATGTTTTAGTGTCTCCATTTTCTGAAAGTCATTTTTTTTTATATTTTGGGCGATTGTCTTAGGTAGGGTCTCATTTTTTGCGGGAAGAGATGACGGTTTGACTGGCACTGTTTTGGGGTACATATGTCTTTTTGATAGCTTGGAATTACTCTTTTTGTGATGCAAGGTGACAAAAAAATGTGATATTTTTATAGAGTACTTTGTTACAGACGCGGCGATACCTAATATGTGTGTTTTTTAGTTTTTATTTTATGGTGAGGGGGCTTTTTTTTTACTTGAAACTTTATTTTTTTATTATTAAAAAAGCACTTTTTTCACTTTTTACATTTTTCCCACTGTGGGACTTCACGTTTTCAGGGTTTGATCCCTGTTTCAATTCAGTACAATACTTTCTGTATTGTACTGAATTGAACTGTCAGCGTCTTACACAGTAAGACGCTGACAGGTTGCCTAGGAGACCCAGACTGCAGGCTGCATCCCCTAGGCTTCCTTACACAGGCATCGGAGCTGCCATGGCAACCATCGGCCCTCTGCCAGCACAGCGTGGGGGGCCGGTGGAGTCAGAGGGAGCTCCCTCCCTCTGCAGACCCCACCCATGCCGCGATCAGCGCTGACCGCGGCGTGTGAAGGGTTAATCCGCTGGCATCACGGCACACAGCGATGCCAGCGGATGCAGCAATCGCCAGCGGAAACCATGACCATATTCTTCCCGTTCAATAAAACCTATACATGTTATATATCAAAACGATTGTCACTAAATAGAGAACCATTGCAATAATTAATTTTTGTGTCAGTTTTAATATTTAAGAAATAAAAAGCTATAATCAAAAATAATTATTTTAAAAAAATAAGAATTAAACCTAAAAAAATATTTTAAAAATCTCTAAAAAAAAAAACATTCTAATAAAAAGTCCAAAGTGTCAAGTAAAAAAATTGCAAAAATTATTTTGGTAGTCAAACAAATAAAAAAATTAGGGTCACAAAACCTCCATGGGCACAAAATTACAAAAAGTTGCCTGGACATTCAGGCCATTTTTAGATCCGGTCATGAAAGGTTTAAGTACCAGTCCCATTTCTGGTTTAGCATTTTTATTTTTTCTTCCCCACATTCCAACAGACATAACTTTTTTACTTATTTTTTGTAGGATAAGGGCTTGTTCACACATCAGTTATTTGATCAGTTATTTTCATCAGTTATTGTCAGCCAAAACCAGGAGTGAAGCCTCCACAGAGATCAGGTGTAATGAAAAGATTTGCACCTGTTCTGTGTTTTTGACCCCCACTGATTTTGGCTCACAATAACTGATGGAAATAACTGATCAAATAACTGACGTGTGAACAAGCCCTAACTTGTATTTTTTAAGTGCACCATTTAATTTACCAGGTCTGTAAGGGCTCGTTCACATCACCGTTAGGGATTCCGTTCAGTCTTACCGTTATAACATCGTTATAACGGAAAGAAACTGAATCCCTAGGACGGACATCAAAACGGACACCTTTAAGAGGCATTCCGTTTTGATCCGTCATAATAGAAGCCTATGGCCCTGCATAATGGATCCGTCTGGTTGCCGTTATGCTGGACGGAAAACAAATGCCTCTTAAAGGTGTCCGTTTTGATGTCCGTCCTAGGGATTCCGTTTCTTTCCGTTATAACGATGTTATAACGGAAAGACTGAACGGAATCCCTGACGGTGATGTGAACGAGCCCTTAGGGGTTGTTCACATATCAGTTATTTGATCAGTTATTTCCATCAGTTATTGTGAGCCAAAGCCAGGTGTGGGTGAAAAACACCAAACAGGTGCAGATCTTTTCATTATACCTGATCTCTTTTTAATGTCCACTCCTGGTTTTGGCTGACAATAACTGATGGAAATAACTGATCAAATAACTGATATGTGAACAACCCCTTACTGGAAAATGGGGGGGAAAAAATTCTTTGAAAAAAAAGGCAAATCAAGGTTTTAAAAGTTTTGACATCACATCGTTCACTGTGCATTAAAAATTACATGATGCCCTTATTCTGCAACTCAATATGAATATGAAGATACCAAACGTATATATTTTTTGTTTTACTACTTTAAAAAAATAAAAACCTTTTGAAAAAAAAATCTAAATTTTCTTTGCATCACTATTTTCTGACAGCCATAACTTTTTTATATTTCCATCCAGAGAGCTGTATGCGGGACTGTAGTTTCTATTGTAGCATAGACCAAATGTATCCAGGAGGAAGGAAATTAATTGTAATATCACTGTGAATCATGTATACCCTCTAAAACAGGGGTGGCCAACCTTACAGACACAAAGAGCCACAAAAAAAAAATGTATGACTACCAGGAGCCGCAAGCTATACATTTGCACCCGAGTCACCATATTTTTCGCCCTATAAGATGCACCTAGGTTTTAGTGGAGAAAAATAAGAAAAAAAATATTTTTCATCTGATCTTATTTTTTTCTTATTTTTCATTAGCAGAAATATATATATATATATATATATATATATATATATATATATATTTTTTTTTTTTTTTTTTTTCATCAGACCTCAGATCAGACTCCTAAATCAGATCCCCAATCCTCATATGACCTAAAATAAGATCCCCAATGTTCAGATCAGACAATACAAATCAGACCCTCAGTGCTCAGATCTCCCCCTCATGCTCAGATCATATCCCTATGCTCAAATCTGACCCTGATGCACAGATCAGACCCCAATGCTCAGATCAGACACCCATTGCTCAGATAAGGCCCCCCATGCTCAGATCAGGACCTCCCCTGCTTAGATCAGGCCCCCATGTTCAGTTCTATCATTAAAAAAAAAACCGCCTCCCTCTCCTGATCGGGCACCAGGCTCTTGTTCGGGCACCTGCTACTCTGCAGGTCTGACCCACTCTCCACTGTGACCTGATGCGCAGAACGTCAGCTCACAGTGCGAGTCTCCATGTACTACGTTCTGACACTGTGTGCATCAGGACGTAGTGGAGAGTGAGCTGGAGCTGCAGAGTAGGAAAGGAGATCTGAGCATGGGGTGGTGAGTGAGCCGGCCTGACTGGTTCCTGGCTTCACAGCTAGAGCCTCAAGAGCCACAGGTTGGCCACCCCTGCTCTAAAACATTTATTTCAATTAAAAATGTATAATGTATATATGAAAAATAAACCCCACAAGTAATAAGTTATTAAATAATATACAAAAAGATATTCACTTGTCCAATGTCCACAAAGGAAGTGTGTGACCTTTCGAAGAACAAATTATATTGTGACCTTTTCTTGATTGGTGCCTATAGATATTGTAATTTATCAGCTAAATAATTTATCAGCTTTATAATAATATGTATCCTGTGTATTCCTTGATACCGGGATGTGCTCATGAGTTTGTCATCATGATGAGTGGAGTCGGGAGATGAACCGTCCCTAAACAAAGCCCAAAGCACAAAGGGGCAACCCCACTTATCACTGGCTAAACTCTGGGTTGGCACCTAGAAGGCCCTACAAAATCTTCAAAAAGGCTTTAACAAGCCAGTCCCAACGCGTTTCCCCAGTTGAAGATCGTCAAGTGGTTCGTCAGGAGACTAATATTGACAGATGGTTAAAAATCAAGATGGAGGCAACCTAGATAGTGTGGGCTCAAATATTTGTTGTAAGATGCTGATTTTTACAGCTAGTTGGTCTGAATATCTGATGCTCCCACCATGTGTGGCCGCGTTTCCGGTAATACGAGTACTTCCGATTGAATGGAACACTAAACTGAGATCCAAAGGTTCGTACTGGTACGACTTTTTGATCACTGTTATTCGATTTTATGGGGGCTAGAACCTGGGTCTTTTGATTCCTTGTCCTATTCAGCCTAATAGAGATTCTATTAGGGTGAATGGGATTTTGATGTGCTCCCTGCTGAGCTGTGTTTCGTGCACAGCTTAGCAGGGAGCTTACCATGACAGGCCTGAGAAGCTTCAGAAGCATCCAGGCTGCCTTCATAACCAATCATAGCCCCACGATCTCACTGTGGGGCATCTGATCAGAACCGCATCCCTCAGTGTTGATAGCAGCATCTCTGGGGTTAAATGACGTGGTTCAATGTGATCGCCGTTCCTTGTCATTGCAGCTGGGGGTCTGCTGTATTATACAGCCAGCACTCACCATGTATGGAATGGGCTCACTGTAGCAGCCAACTCCATGCATTACCACAATGCAGACCAACTAAACAGTGAGAATCTAATTAGTTTAATTATAGCTTGCTTTGGCCTGTATAGCTGTGTGGTATGACTGCACCACGTGGTTGTACCTTTAAAATGAACAAATCAGCAAAAAATTGTGATAGATTTTATTTTAGTTGTCTGTATGGTCAATGTTAAATAATATTACATATAAATATAAAATAATAAGTGCATAAATAATGTTAATTCTTTCATAATTAAAAACAAAAAAAAACAAACTGAAAATGCCAGCTTCATGAAAAGAAAGCCGCAAAGCAGAAATATCAGAAAAAATAAAACTCAAAAACATTGTAAAATAAATACATTTATTTTCACAAAACACAAAAATATTTGTTTCCATTTGTAATGTCCATGATTAGTCTATTGGAAGGAGTGTAAGATATATGAAAAAAATATTATAACATGCAATTATAAAGGAACCAAACTGTACATCAGACATGTAAAAATATATTTGACTGTTCAGTTGATAATGACCCTCTCATCATAATTCAGTAATTAGAAACAATGGATTGTCCGCACTCCCCAATGGAAAACTTAATTATTTGACTTCATGGTATGGATGATGCAAAGAGAGCAACTTCACTCCTTGACTGAATAGAGAACTGTTCACATAGTGAAATATAAAAGAAGAACATGATTGTTGAAGGTAAATATAACAAGCAGCGTAATATTGTACTGTGTTTTGCAGCAATATCGTATTATATTTCTTTTGGTGAAAAGTTTATTGGTACAAGATTGTATATGCAAGGATCATTTTATTGTAACAGAAGATTTTCTTGTCAAATTCACAGTGAAAGCACAAATAATTACATACTGGAACATGTTCAGATTACCAATATATTCGCTGCCAGCAAATTTTCTACCCATGCACAGTACGATGGCAGAAGTCCATGACCGCAGAGACATTACAGGGAAAAACATTGGAGAAGAGTATGTATGGAAATACCTGTGCTACTGAAGCAGAGATTTTAGCAGCTTTCCTTACTTTCAGAAGGATTAGCAAGAACTTCAGAAAAATGAAATGGATTTTAACCCAAATCCCAGGTATGAAACTATTATGGGAGAGAAAGGGAACTATGGTTTTCCAAACTTTTTCTGGCAATTTCTCTATTGTACTCAAACTACAACATGAAATACACCACAAAATACTGTTCATTTTCAATCACTCGTATTTCTAACGTATTAACATATACATTTTATAGATGTTGGTTTTGAGCCATAACAGAATACTGTGTATGAAAGACACATGGAATCCCTGGCGCTCCATACCACAGATCCACACATATCTAATACTTTGTATAGTGCCATATTATAGAAATATTCCCCCCTAGATGCAAATAATCTTGGGGATTGGGGAGAATAACTCTGTAATATGGTGCCTGTCAGCAATGAATCTAGAGGAGAATAAATCTGTAATATGGTGACTGTCAGCAATGAATCTAGGGAGAATAACTAATATAGTGCCTGTCAGCAATGAATCGCCAATGAGATAAAGTGAGGCTGAGTGGGGGGGAGGCAGCAGGGTCGTGGACAATAAGTGCTTCCATTATGGAAGCGCTCATCTCTCCTATTCAATTGTATCGCCTTCCTTACAACAGCGATACATTTGAATGCAGCAGGGCCTAGTGACTGTAGCCTATCGTGCCACCTGAGCCAGGCAGAGTACAGCTCATGGCACAGGACAGAAGAAGCCTGTGCAGCATTGTTGACAGTATTTATGTTTATTATTTTTATTGGCAGCATGCCTTTGGGCCACTATGGGGGAGGGAGGGGGGATTATTATAACTGGGAGGAGCATTATGAGGACATTAGCTCTACCGGAAGCACCAAAAGGGGGTATTTTTTGTACTGCAACAGATTATAAGGGAGTGTTTTTGTACTGGCACACATTAGAGGTAATTTTTTTCTACTGGCACACATAAGGGGGATTGTTACTACTGGAGGCATTATGGAATGGCTTTTTTACTACTTGGGGACTATGGGGAATATGATTAATAGTATGGGCATTATTACTTCTGGGGAAGAATATGGCCATTATTACTACTGAGAGCACTGTTAATGATAAGTGCACTCTGGAATAGAATTATAACTATTGGTGGGTCTTTGCAGAACACTATTACTGTCAATAATAGTAATGACACTATTTGCTGGGCACAGTAATTATTGAAGGGGGCACTATTTGTGTATTATCTGTTTCTGCAGAATAGTATTGGGGAGCACAGTGGCCACAGTATTGGGGGTAGCAGAATGAAGGAAAAGTAGGAAACTAAGATGTCTGTTTGTCAAATTTTAGAGACAAGAGATGGCTGAAAGAAATCATCATGGTGGTCTGGTCCGAAAGGAGTAGGTGAGGAAAGAGAACGTCAACATTACCCTGTATGTTTTGTAGCGCTGTATGTTATGTTTTCCAAGTATGCCTTTAACAGTAGGGCTAGAGGGAAGGGGTTAGGGTGATGATTTGGCATTCAGTCTAAGAAATAAACCGATACCAAGACCAAGGGTCTGTTTTAGACAAAGTGAGACCCTGAGAAAAATTTAAAGTGAGGCCCCAAATCCTGAAATAATGCACCACCAACACCACCAAATACTATATACCAAAAAGTAAGAGTCACTATACAAAAACCAAAATTATAATCACAGGCCCAAATAATATCCCTACACCATGATCATTATACCACCCCTCAATAGTAAGACCATACTGTTACAGGATAAAAATCGTTCTACAAAACCAAAATATTAAGTGAAAGAAAGCCGTGTAAAGCTGTCATCAAAACAAAAGTTGGCTACTTTGAAGGATCTAAAACATATTCACTTTAAACACTTTTCTGCTTATTACTTTATTCCATATATATTTATTCCCCATTTTCAAGTCCTAAATTTGAATCTACAATGTAGAAAAGAAAAGAAAAAACTTTGTATGAAAAGGTGTGTCCAAACTTTTGACTGGTATTGAAATAAGGGTTTAATATGCCATAAATCTTTTATTATTATTTACTCTTCATTAATACATTAATATTATGATTACCTGTTGGACCTTTATTGTTGAAGAAATGTACTAATTGCCAGTGCTATAACTGGTAACTAATATTTTGGTACTAAATACATGTATTCACTAATTCTCATGGCTGACCTTTATGAATTCAAGAAAATCCTCATATAGTGTGTCCAGATTTTCTGTCCTCTGGTATTTTTCTTGCATCAGACCTGAGAGATATTAATTCCTTGTGGAACATAACTTTCCTACACTCCACACATCCTCATATATTATTCTTCCAAATAGGAACTAGTAATAGAGATTGGCAAAGGGATATTACCATGGGATTTGTCCACTGGAACAGTGGCTAACTGCATTTACCAGATGTAACACTTCAAGAATACAATTTCTGCCAGTGACAAAAAAATTGATGTATGAACACTGATGCCAAATTCTTTCAATGCTGAAAAAAATAATTGTGACATATTATCTTCAGATACTCCCAGACTTACAATAGAAAATGGTATTGTGCATCTTTACCAAGTAATGCCGAGGAAAGGTCAGCAAGTTATGGCCGACCACCTGTTCTAGAACTACAATGTCCTATCTGGTTTGAGTAAAATATCTACAACATCTGTCTGTTGTACAAGTTACAACTACAAGTTCACCCATGTTCTGCCAGCTGGCATGAGTACAAGAGCTGGCATAGGCCCATAACATGCAGATTCCAGCATTTATATGAACTTTAGGATGAGCAGACAGGGTTACACTGAATAGGCTGACCTTCTCAATGAATGCAACTTACTTTTATTTCCTTCATATACATTCAAAAATATTTTAATGAACTATCACTGCTGACTACAATGATACAGTCTCCCATTCAGTTGTAGCATAAAGGCTTTTTACATACTAATAAGGATATCATGCATTATTAGAATACCACATGTTGAGGTTTTGGCAGGACACAGTTACATAACTAGGATGTATCCAGATACTGACATTGTTATATTGACACGGGTATATTATTTGCACCAAAATGTATGCCCTGAGCAATGCATTTACGTTATCATTAGACATCACATAATTTTCATGATTTAACAAACATATTAAACCATTTTCCATGAATATGCACTGGATAGGACAACAATATGTGATTGGTGGGACCAAGCCAGACACAGTCTCATGTGTGGAAACACTGGAAACATCACCATGATCCAACCCTTAGATCAAGGCATCAATGTATTTTCCCTAAAAATTCAGAAAATCCATATATCATATATCATAAGATTTTTTCCATATATCAATAGCACAAGTGAAGATTAGAAACTTTGTAATATACAGTATCTTATTACAGAAAAAAATGCTTCTTTTCCACATGAAGCATATTTGTAATTTACGTGCTGTTAGACAATCCACTAAGGAATTATGGCATATCTCTTAATAATATAAAAATGAGTTTCTGTCTGTCTGTCTGTCTGTTCTCTATGCGCGACCAAACTACTGGACCGATTTTCACCAAATTCGGCACACAGGTACATCAGGTGTCCGGGAAGGTTTTAGACCTGGTCTCATCTCTCTAGGACGTACCGTTCCCGAGATATTGCCAAAATATGATCTCCATTAGCCAACATTACAACTGGGAACTTTGGTTTTAAACTCCAACTGCCATTCTCTGCAAAGGCACACACAGGGAGGGCAGGTTCCCATAACAACCAGGTAATTATCAGCAGCTGAGGATCTCATCCATTTCTATTCACTGACACTGTTAAAGGTATTCCGGTTACCATAAATATAACTTATGTGTTTTTCTATTACTACAGTTCAGTAGTAATAAAAGATGTTTTCCTCCACTGCTGTCTATTGCGTGGCCTCATAAATAAGCATGGTATTGACCTTTAATTCAGGCCACCCTAAAAGAAGTACTTAAAACCCCCGCCCCAGGTCTCACTAAGCCACACCCCCGACTCTGTCAGGCCACACCCCCTTTCACTCCGCAGCCAACAGAGATTGAAAAAATAAAGGTAAAAATCAACTTCTGTCAGCTGCAGGGATGGGTGGGAGGTTGACTTTCTTTCTGCAACAACACACACAAACATTAAATAAAATAGATTAAATACACCCATGCGAAGCGTCTTGCTAATCCACGCCCCCGACTCTGTCAGGTCACGCCCCCTCCCACTCCGCAGCCAATGGGAATTGAAAAAATGAAGGTAAAAATAAACTTCTGTTTGCTGCAGGGGTGGGAGGGTGAATTTCTCTCTGCAACGACACACAAAAATTTTAGATGAAATAGACTAATTATTTACTACAACCGTTCGAAGCCTTTTGCTAAGCCACGCCCCGTCTCTGTCAGGCCACGCCCCCTCTCACTCCGCAGCCATTCTGCAACGACACACAGAAACATTAAATGAAATAGATTAAATGCACCTATGCGAAGCGCTTTGCTAAGCCACGCCCCGACTCTGTAAGGCCACGCCCCCTCCCACTCCGCAGCCAACAGGGATTGAAAAAATAAAGGTAAAAATCAACTTCTGTCAGCTGCAGGGATGGGTGGGAGGTTGACTTTCTTTCTGCAACGACACACAGAAACATTAAATGAAATAGATTAAATACATCCATGTGAAGCGTCTTGCTAATCCACGCCCCCGACTCTGTCAGGTTACGCCCCCTCCCACTCCGCAGCCAACGGGGATTGAAAAAATAAAGGTAAAAATAAACTTCTGTTTGCTGCAGGGGTGGGAGGGTGAATTTCTCTCTGCAACGACACACAAAGATTTTAGATGAAATAGACTAATTTCAGACTACAACCGTTCGAAGCATCTTGATAATCCACACCCCCAACTCTGCCAGGCCACGCCCCCTCCCACTCCGCAGGCAACGGAGATTGAAAAAAATCAGCTGCAGGGGTGGGAGGGTGAATTTCCCTCTGCAACGACACACAAAAATCGTAGATGAAATTGACTAATTTTAGACTACGACCATTCAGTACTAATAAAAGATGTTTTTTTCCACTGCTACCCATTGCAGGTCCCCATAAATTACCATGTCATCGACCTGTAATTCATTCCACTCTGACCCCCGCCCCAGATCTCGCGAAACCACGCTCCGACTCTGTCAGGCCACGCCCCCTCCCACTCCGCAGCCAATGGGGATTGAAAAAATGAAGGTAAAAATCAACTTCTGTCAGCTGCAGGGGTGGGAGGGAAGTTGGATTTCTTTCTGCAACAACATACAGAAACATTAAATGAAATAGATTAAATATACCCGTGCAAAGCAATGTTTTCTTCCACTGTTACCCATGGCGTGTCATCATAAATTACCATGGCATCGACCTGTAATTCTGGCCACCATCAAAAGAAGGACTTAAAACCCCGCCCCAGGTCTTGCAACGTCACGCCCCCGACTTAGTCAGGCCATGACCCCTCCCACTCCGCAGCCAATGGAGATTGAACAATTGAAGGTAAAAATCAACATCTGTCAGCTGCAGGGATGGGAGGGAGGATGACTTTCTCTCTGCAACGACACACAGAAACATTAAATGAAATAGATTAAATATACCCGCGCAAAGCAATGTTTTCTTCCACTGCTATCCATGTGTTTCCTCAAATTACCATGGCATTAACCTATAATTCAGGTCACCCTGAAATGAAGGACTTAACCCCCCCTCCGTGTCCCATTAAACACCCCCTCCCACTCCGCAGCCAATAGGGATTGAAAAAATGAAGGTAGAAATCAATTTCTGTCAGCTGCATTGACTTTCTCTCTGCAACGACACACAGAAACATTAAATAAATAGATGAAATATACCCAGGCGAAGCCGGGTCTTTCTGCTAGTACTTTATATAATATGGCACCACTTGGTGTTCAAAGTGTACAGCACTGTGCATTTCCACATAAGTGCTATTGGTCATGTATGCTCAGTCACTCTCCCCACAGAAAGTTCTCTACATAGTAATGTAGTCACTCCTATTTTTGGTCTTTATTTTATATAAATGGTTCTATTACTACTATTCTGTAGTCTAGAATTCCAAAGAAGAATGAAGTTTTATTCACCCAATGTCAGCAATGTTTCAGCTGCTCAATGCAGCCATTTTCAAGCATATAAATGTGATACGTATTGGGATACATATATGTGAAACTCAATTAACACTGATTACAATCAGTTCATATAATTAAGATGAAAACATTATTTATACAACATAAGAATCAAAACAAATCAAATACATGATTCCATTGTGCAACAAAAATATATCATGATTCATTAAAAAAGTGCTAAAGTGCAATGTGCCCAAATAAATTATAATTGTGCCAATAACTAAAATAAAAAAACAGATGAGGCGCTTATCCTTCATGAATATTCAAAAGATGATGACAAAAGAGTCCACCCCCATCAAATGTATCCAATCACCTGATGTGAAAATCCATTGACGAAATCCATAATCACGTTTTAACAACACTACCGCACATGTCCAGAAGGAGGACGGCCCCCTTAACTCGAACCACAAGACCAAAATAGATCACATGGTACACGCATACATCACGTGATCGCTCCACCGCAACAATCGTCACAGTGAGCGCCTCACGTGATAATAAGGTATCTGCCCCCATCTATCTCCGGCATGTGCATGCGCATACTAAATAGCAGGCATTTCAGCCATCTTAAGTATGGGCAACCACACCAGTAATAACCAAAGTGAACCAAATTATGTAATAGGCTATATATAATGGCACTGCAATTTTCTGCTCCAAAGAGAGTAGTCGTCACCACTATTATCAGTAGGGACGGCCACCCCCAATGGGACAGTGGTCAAAAACCACACAGAATTATCCTAGTGGTTCGACATCTGTGCGGTATTGTTGTTAAAACGCGATTATGGATTCCTTCAATAGATTTTCACATCAGGTGATTGGATGCATGTGATGGGGGTGGACCCTCTTGTCGTCATCTTTTGAATATTCATGGGGGATAAGCGCCTCATCATCTGTTTTTTATTTTAGTTATTGGCACAATTATAATTTATTTGGGCACATTGCACTTTAGCACTTTTTTAATGAATCATGATATATTGTTGTTGCACAATGGAATCATGTATTTTGTTTACATTGATTCTTACGGTGTATAAATAATGTTTTTATCTCAATTATATGAATTGATTGTAATCAGTGTTAATTAAGTTTCACCTATATATATCCCAATACGTACCACATTTGTATGCTTGAAAATGGCTGCATTGAGCAGCTGAAACATTGCTGACATTGGGTGAATAAAACTTTATTCTTCTTTGGAGTGCTGCCCTCCCTGCATTCGTTTGTGACTTACTGAGGACTTGGATTTGGTCTGTTTTTTGTTTAGCATTTTTTTTTGCTTTTTTGGTCTTTTTTTGAGGCTGTGCCGCTCTCAACATACATTTTTTGTATTCAGTAGTCTTACACTTTTCTTGCCTAGCCTGTCTGTTGCTGTCAGTGCAGACGCATTCTGCACATATGCTAGCTTTTCCTCCATGGATAGGTGAGAGTGCTTAGATCTGTGTAACTATGGTAGCGTATGCTATAACATCACATCCGCCCATGCTTCATTTTGAAAGGGGACTCAGTCTTCATCTGGGAGGGATGCCATCTTGGCATGTGTGTTAAATCATTGATAGTTACTAAAGGTGAGCTGATCTATCTTGCACTCTATAAAAAATTTTAAAAAACACATTTTAATATTGCTTCACTACCCGACGAAGCTCACTGCAATGAAAAACGCATTGACATTTTTTCAGCCCCAGGGCTTCTCACTCCTTGAGCTTTGACCATGGGTAATATGGCCTGTACTTTATGTAGTCCTGGTTGTAGTCCTATTAGACTTCCCAATGTTTGAGCAGAGAGAGCACTGATTGATGATAAACACGTCCATCTGTGTTTGTTTTCACAGATTACTTAGGGCTCATGCACACGACCGTTGGATGTTTTGAGATCCATAAATTGCAGATCCACAAAACACGGATACCGGCCATGTGCATTCCGTATTTTGCGGAATGGAACAGCTGGCCCCTAATAGAACAGTACTATCCTTGTCTGTAATGCGGACAATAATAGGACATGTTCTATTCTAACGCCATGTGGACATAAGGAAACAGAATGCAAATAGTCATGTCCGTTTTTTTGCGGCCTCATTGAAGTGAATGGTTCCGCATACGGACCGCAAAAAATTGAATGTACGCAACCAAAAATTACGTTTGGGTGCATGAACCCTTAGTCTGATTGGTGATTGGATCATACAGGTCAATGATCGCGAGTGAACAAGCATTCCTATGAACGATTGTCCCTTATTTGCATTTGGCACACGGACAGGGCTGCCATCAGGAATTTCAGGGCCCCATACAGGAAAACTGTCCTGGCTCCCTTACCTTACGGCCCTTTTGTGCCATGCCATTTTGCCATACCATCTCAGGTCGACTACATCAGTAAGATTTTAATATTTCATCAACTTTTATTATGAGCTAAATGAAGGAAAAAAGTGTGCCATTTTTATTTATGCTGTTTACCGGGTTACCAAATACTGTTTTACATTCAACCATCTGAGGACATGGTGATGTTCCATTTTCATTTTTTACTCCTTGTCTTTCCCTTATTTTTCCATTCACACAGACAAATAAGGGTTCGTGTTTTTTTTTTGTTTGTTTGTTTTGTGGGACAAATTGCACTTTCTAATGTCACCATTTTAATACAATGTAGTTGGAACCATGAAAAAAAATTTTGGACAAAAATATTTTTTTCTTTGCATCACCATGTTCTGATCCCATAACTTTTTAATTCTTTTATTTTTATTTTAAACTTTTATTTTTATTTTTCTCATAACTTTTTGATCACTTTTTATAACATTTTTTTTTTAGGTGAAGCGTTGAAAAAAAAAACGGAAAATGGTCAATTATTTTCCCATTACCACCTTAACCATTTAGGGTTAAATATGTTTATATTTTTAAAAATTGGGGCACTTTGGGACACGGGGGTGCATATAATCTGTATTTTTTTTATTGTTTATTTTGGTGAAAGGGGAGTGATTTGACTTTTTCACTTCTTTTTCTACCTTTTTTAACTCCCACTAGGGGGCTTGAATATGCGATCATCAGATCACTTCTCCCTTACACTGCAATGAATTAGCATTGCAATGTATGGCAGATTTACTATTTTCTTATAGAGCTCTGCCACTTGCATGCCTCCATAGGAACTAGAGCTGTAATAGTTTGGAAATTTTCAGAGAGACCCAGGATAGCACAGGGAAGCCATTCGAGTCCCGGCATCGCAGCGCTCCTGGGAAAGCCGCCTCAGATTCTGCGGTTATAACTGAACACTGTATATGAGGGGTTAAATGTGTGCAACCAGGGTTATCGCCAATTGCAGAAATTAGCCCTTGGTTGTCCCTGGATCAGAAACGTTCTCTCTAGTGCTGATAGTGTATATGGACTGTTTATAGTTAAAGGACTGTAGTTTCATGTGAGGACCAATGTTCTTACTGTGCCTTTAGAAGACTGTAACCACTACGGGTTTATGCCCTCACCCTCAGAGACTACAATTATTAAGCATGAATATGTTCATTGCAACATTTTAGTGTACCGTGCACTTCTTTGGAGAGTCTGACATGTAAAAATGTACATTAAAGTTTGATTTTGCTACAGGCACAAAAACACATACCGTACCTGCCATTATTTCCACACCATCCAAAGTTTCTGCTGGTTTGGCAGGCTTAACCATACCTTCCTTCTTTACAGACACAGTGAAGTGGTTACAACTTTTAGTAAGTGTTGTCTCTCTCCATTGCTGGATTCACAACCACTTTGTTCAGTATTCCTATATAAAATATTCCATGTTGCTGCTTTAAGAGAGATAGGATCTCCTCTTTTGTATGGATGTGCTGTGTATGGGAGACATCATAACAGTTAGTCTCCACCCTTTAGCACAGGGGCAACTGAGAATTAGAGGAAGAGCCTGCAGAGGGTTAAACTGGTAAAAATTAAATAGTGCCATTTCTCTTGTACACACACAACAGGTTAGTCTGAAAAGTGACCTGAAAGTCTAGTTATGCTCTAAAGATTATTGCTCTGGTGAGCAAAAAGGTTAGGCTGCGTTCATACTTCAGTTATTTGGTCAGTTATTTTGATTAGTTATTGGGAGCCAAAACAAGGTGTGGGTCAAAAACACACAATAGATGCAAATCAAATAAGTACACCTGATTTCGGAGTAAGCTTTTCTACTGGTTTTGATTCACAATAACTGATCAAAATAACTGACCAAATAACTGAAGTATGAACACAGCCTAAATATGTTTTGAATTTTTGATTTTCAGGCTCTATATCTCAATATCCACTACAGCGAGACTACCATTATTTTATAGACAGTTATCTTGACTATCTCATACATAAATTGAACTTGCAACTATTTAGCATATGATTAGTTATACAGATTCTTCTCATGCTACTGCATTGTTACTGTTTTGCTGTTTTTTTAGTATTTTGTTAGTATTACGTAAATCCACCTTTAGCTTTCAACATTACCCGAATCCTTCCTGGCATGCTCTCGATCAGATTCAAGCATGTCTTGACCAAAATCTGTTCCCAGATCTCTTCTACACATTCCCAACATTGGTGCATACTTGTCAACTCACTTGTCTTTTTCTTCAACTCTACCCACCAGTGTTCAATTGGGTTGAGGTCTGAGGACTGTGGGGGCCAATCCAGCACCTCTACTTCATTGCCAATGTTGACGTATGTTTCATGTCGCTGTCCTACTGGAACACTAGGTATAACTTATGGTCCGTGGTAGTAGAACCCATAACGGAATTCTTAGATAACCCGAACCTTGTATGCCGAACTTGAAAGTTTGCTCATCCCTATTCCTAACCATTCAGCATAGGAGGTCCTGGTACCGTATACAACTATGCTACAGTATTTTTTATGTCCTAATTTACTAATATTACATCATCTGTATAGAACAAGAACATTTACAGATATAATAGAGCTCCATAGCAAAACTTTGGGCCCCCATAATATTTCTGATGATTTTTTTTTTTTTATTAAGTCGAGGAATTAAAATAAAAGTCACGCACATTGAATTCCATCTTGCTGGAAAAACTCAGGGAACGTGCCAGCTTCAGTGCATAAAGAGGGAAACACATCATCATGTAGCAGTTGAATGGCCCCCAAGGTCTCCCGATCTGACCCCCTTAGACTTTTATCTTTGGGGTCATCTGAAGGCAATTGTCTATGCTGTGAAGATACGAGATGTGCAGCACCTGAAACTAAGGATACTGGAAGCCTGTGCTAGCATTTCTTCTGCGGTGTTGCTATCAGTGTGTGAAGAGTGGGAGAAGAGGGTTGCATTGACAATTCAACACAATGGGCAGCACTTTGAACACATTTTATAAGTGGTCAGAAACTTGTAAATAACTCATGAAAGAATAAAGTTACGTTAAAACCAAGCACACCATTGTTTTTCTTGTGAAATTCTCAATAAGTTTGATGTGTCACATGACCCTCTTCCCATTGAAAAAACTAAAGTTGGATCCAAAATGGCCAACTTCAAAATGGCCGCCATGGTCATCACCCATCTTTAAAAGTTTCCCCCCTCCCATATTCTAATGTGCCACAAACAGGAAGTTAATATCACCAACCATTCCCATTTTATTTAGGAGTATCCATATAAATGGCCCACCCTGTATACTAAAATTGCACAAGCATGCTTTATAATAGTTGCTCTTAGTGTTTTGAGAATTTATTGTACATAGCTGTGAATATTTGTGGGCAGCAGAACAATGTAGATTAAGAAATTGCAGAGTTTCACCTTTGCAGCTTTTATCTCATCAATCTAAAGTGTGGCATCTCAAAGTCATAATACTGTGTCTGCTAGACATAATATAACACAAAAGGTGTCCTTAATATAACGTTTGTGAATGAAGCCCTGCTCAGGTTCTCAGCTCTACCAATGAAAACTGATAATCATGATGGGAATCAGATGAAGCTGGCAGAAGTTTAAAAATTCTCAAATGTTTCCTTTTTCCATATTTGCAACAGAGCCAAATATATCAGCATATCTGAGACTTTACAATGCAGCTCAGAACTTTCTGTACAGTTCTCAGTTGCTCCTTTAAACTCTTTAGCAGTTTATTTTTTTGGAAATATGAGCATATTTTTAAGGGTTGGAACTGCTAACAATATGCAGGATTGTGTTTTTAGCTAGAACGAAAGTTCTATTTAAAGTTTAGCATATTTAGGGTAAAATATCAAGACCATTTCCTGAATAGCTCAAGCGTATTAGAAGTGAAAAAAAACCCGGTAAATTGGTGAGGTAGATTGACCAAATGTTTCAGTGGTTCAGTCACAGAGCAGTGCTTTTCAAACTAAGGTATCAACCTATTAAATAATGCCCATGCATTGAACAACATCATTCTAACATCAAGTTACAATTGACACTCTGACACTCCTGTATGTGTATACAGGTTAGTTATATTGAAAACAATCTGCCTAATATTCTGTAGTAGAGATGAGCGAATCTATTTGTCGATTCGTTGATTCGCATCGAATCTTCGAAATTTTCAGCTGCGAAGCGAATCCGAATATTAGGTGATTCGCTCAGTTAAGATTTGAAAATGTTCCTAAGGCTTTCTACGCATTCGCTACATACTTGTCCGATAAATTGTACGCTAATGCTACGTATAAGTTACTCTATACGCTGTTGCGTACTACTTTAAATAATTAGCGAACTTTTACTGTTAGTTCGTGCGCAAAAGCCCGGGAAGAAAGCAGTCACCTGACCTAGTGGACAGGGCTTGCTCTGATTGGCTCAGGCTCTGTAAGCCAGTGACGTATCACTTCTGCTGCGACTGCTGAGACAAGCAGAAGCACTGTGTGTGAAGTTCTGAGACACTGAGACCTGTGTTGTTGAAATTGGGGTGTAATTGTTCAGGGAATCCATATTACACATCAGGGATACTGTAGGGCAAGTGCAGGGCCAGTGCAGGGCTAGTAATTAATCAGGCAGGGAGAGAGAGACAGAGAGAGAGAGACAGGGACAAAGACAAAGACTAGCTGCAGGGCCACAGAGTGAAGTGAAAAATGTCTGGAATGGATAAGCAAAAGAGGTCCAGTTCCAACCAGACCTCAAGCTCCTCGAGCTCTAAAAAAAAGGAGAAGGTGGCACAGGGCAGCAGTGCCAAAGGACCTGTAGCCGGAGCTTCTACTTGTGATATCCGCAATACTTGGCCGGTGTTCCACCAGGCTAACCCACCAAGGCGCAAAATTGTAGTGGAGGAGAAAAGTGGATGACATAGTGGAGTGGATGGCACGCTCATCTCAGTCTTAGCCGGATGATCTGCTGTTCTCTGCTGATACAGTATCCATATGTAGCCAGGGGTCAGACCCAGAGCGTTCCTCCTGCTCCACCATTCCTCTCCAGCAAAGCCCGTCATTTTCGTACACAATTTGTACGCTCATGCGTATGTGTTCAAAGAACCTTTTAAAACTGAATGTTCGTTATTAGTGCGCTAAACGCCACATAATAACATATATTTTGTACGCAGATTCAATGAATATATTCGTCAAATATACGAATCTTATAAAAAGTTCGATGAATGTTCGGCGAATAAAATTTTGAATGATTCGCTCATCTCTATTCTGTAGGTACCCCTTGTGCTACCAAAACATCTCCCTGAACAGCACAGGACATCTGAAGGTGTCTGGCTATATCTGGCACCAAGACGTTTGCAGAAGGTCCTTTAAATGCCATAATTTGTGAGGTGGGGCTTTCATGGATCAGACTTCTTTCTATAATACATCCCACAGATGTCCAATCGGATTGACATCTGGGGAATCTGGGGACCAAATCAACACCTTTAAATCATTGTTTTGTTCATTAAATCATTCCTGATTACTTGACATTTTTGCTGTGTGTGTATCCTAACACCTCTCTATTATAGTTGCAGCCACCAGCCGCAGGGAGATGTGAGTGATATGGTAGGTAGGTTGTCACAGTGTACACGGTGTACCCGGTGGTTCTACTCACGGTTGGTTGAATCTTCCCTGGGCAGTGTGCAGTTGTGAGGAGGGTGGACACGACTTCCCTCGGGGCATGCTCCATACGCAGGGCTCCAGGATGGTCAGGTGAGGTGCCCTGGATGTTGAGTTTGACCGTGTCGGACGGCTGGGCCCTGGTGTTTCGTGACCCAGTGTCTTTTTAAAGGTAGACACACCCTTTGCAATGATGAGGAGGCAGTTGTTAATCAAACAAGAGGTATCTTTACTTTTGCCTTGAGTTCATAGAGTCACAATAAATGATGTTACAATTGGTTAAGGATAAGATGTCCTCTTTGGCTGGTAGGTGGTTATAATAGGTAGTTAGTTAGGCATTGTCTCTTTAAATCCTGTTACTTTCACTCCTAGTGGGATCTTCTGTAACTAGCCCTGGTTCTGGACAATATTATATTAAGGTCATAAGACCTTTCTTTTAGAAGGATACTCTGTGGGGCAGGAATGACACGTCTGCACCAGCAGGTTCCTGAAATATATATAACGATGGCTGCACCTCCCGGAGGGATCCAAAGTGTAGACCAATAAACAACTTGTACCTGGTTGCTGATACTGTAGTCAGATGCCGGAGGCTTCTCTTGACCACATGGGTGCTGGCAGAGTCCATGAAGACCGGGGACGGTCGATTACCTCTGTCAGGCTTGACAGTCCAAGAATATGTTCAGGGTTCTAGTAGTTTAGCTGTTACTTGTCACATGTTGTCCTGACATGGCCAGTGTCAGGGGTAATGACAGCCTTTTCCTTTAGGAAAGGTTCTCCACTTTTCTTCCTCCTGCACAGTACTTGGTTCCTCTTAACTAACTCCTTACACCTCCTCCTTACTTTCCTTCTCCTCCAACTGACTTCTCCTTCTCTGCTACTCTAACTTCCTGTTACTATATATATAGAAGGCAGAATGCCACCATCTAGTGGTGGGAGATAATATTGCAGTACTCAGCCATAGAGGTTCTTATACCACATTCACATTAATTCACAAATACATAACAATAAAATGGCATAATATATAAGATATGACATGGCTATTTCAACATTTTGGAGTGTCCCCTTGTACACACTTTAGTGGAACACTACATAGTCAGCATGAACTATTCCAAAAATTTGCTCTACAGTAGCCCTTATGTGGGACTGGACTAGATGGGCTACACTTTGCTCATGTTCATTACTGAGTCTTGGATGCCCATGCCCCCGTCAACGTTTTACCAGTTCTCATTCCTTGGATCACGTTTAGTAGGGACTAACCATACTGAGAATACCTCAAAAGACCTGCCATTTTGGAGATGCTCTTGCACAGTGTTTAGTGATCCTAAATCTGTCCTTGTCTAAGTTGTTCAGATCATTATGCTTGTCCAATTTTTATGCTTCCAGCACATCAATTTCAAGAACCAACTATTAACTTGTCTAATATATCTCACCTCACGACAGGTGCCGCTGTGGCAGGATAAACAATATTACTCATTTCATCTGTAAGGGGTTGTAAAGTAAACAGTCGAGTCACATTATTATACCCACCAACTAATATCCAGAGTAACTGCTGTGAGCAGCACAGACAGCAGCTCGCAGGGCTGGGAGTGACTCAATGTCGTGGTAGGTTGTCACAGGTATTTGGAGCCACGTTGACTTCAGGCATCCCACAGTTGCTGGAGGGTTCGTGAGGGAGGATCCATAGAGTAAATACAATGATCAAGTTGGTCCCACAGATGCTCAATTGGGTTCAAGTCTGGAGAACTAGGGACCAGGGTCATGCTCTTCCAACCGTCAGACATTTCTAGGTGTGTGACATGTCACATTGTCTTGCTAGAAAATGCCATCTACCTCAGGGAGGAAAATCAGCATGTATGGGTGTGCGTGGTCTGCAAGGATGGATTCTACCCAAATTGCTTGAGAGTGCCTTTCGCATGGATGATGGCAACCTTCTGCCCCCCCCCCCCTCCAGTGAGTGATGGTCAGCAGCACGTGCCCCAGCTCAGCCAATGAAGAGCTGGGACGTGCTGCTGAAGTAAATTTAGTAAAAAAAAACGTGAGGAGGGCATCCTCCATGTTAGTCTAGTGCAGACCAGGTAGTTAGGAGCTAGGGAGCTGTACTGCTGCTGTGTGTGAATCTGATTTTAATATTATATAGCACAGCACTGTAGTAGAGAGAGTCAGGAGCCAGGAGGACTGGGAGTAGTAGTGCTGCTGCAGGCTGCAGCTGCTGGATGATCAGTGACAAAGACAGCCAGCTCAGGGTAGTTGACTTGACTGTAATATATAGTGATAGTATTTTATAGTTAAAAAAGTCTTTGAGTCATATATGACAAGTGTGTGAATAACAGATAGGAGGGTAATATACCACAAGTGTGTGAAAAACACTGATATACCACAAGTGTGTGAAAAACACTAATATAAAACACTGATATAAGATAAGACAAGTGTGTGAAAAACACTAAAATAAGACTAGTGTGTGAAAAACACTGATCTAAAACACTGATATGAGACAAGTGTGTGAAAAACACTAATATAAAACACCGATATAAGACAAGTTTGTGAAAAACACTAATATAAAACACCGACATAAGACAAGTGTGTGAAAAACACTGATATAAGACAAGTTTGTGAAAAACACTAATATAAAACACTGATATAAGACCAGTGTGTGAAAAACACTGATATAAGACAAGTGTGTGAAAAACACAGATATAAGACAAGTGTGTGAAAAACACAGATATAAGACAAGTGTGTGAAAAACAGATAGGAGAGTGATATACGATACGTGTGGAAAAAACACATTCTTTAATTGTTTAACAGTAAGTTAATTGTTAATTGTTTGACAGTATTTTATTGTTAAAAAAGTCTTTGATGTGTGGGGGGGCGTGTCATTGGGGGGTGTCATCAGAGGGCGTGTCATCAGGGGCGTGACACGTCATTGGGGGGGGGCCCCGGACATGCCGCCCCTGACTGGAAGCAAAATAAAATAATAGTATCTGTCATGTAGTAGCCTCCCCCACACACACAGACTGTTCTGGCTCTCTCTGTATCTGTTGCCATAAGCCACAACATTGCCATCCGGCCCTATTAACTATAATGTGGACCGGTGGAGATCCAGCCACAACCCAGCAAATATGCTAAGAATCGGCTGGACAAATACTGCTGCACGGTAACTGAAGAAGCATACAAAAATTTGCTAAAGGGCCCAGTCATTTCTAGTCATAGACCTGGATTCAGCCGTGTTCTGCTGCTTCTATTTGTTATATATGGATGGTAATATAATCACTAGTGTTGAGCAAATCGAAGTTAACGAAGTGGAATTCATTCTGAATTTCAGGAAAAATTTGACTCGCCATGAATACAAATTTCTTGCCGAATCAAATTTTCCTGAAATGGCCATAAACACCAAAAACAAACTACAAACCTCATCATGTCAGCACGCAAGAGAATTGTCACGTTTTCTTCAATCAAGATGGCCACGATGGCCTATCCGTGATCAAATGGATGAGGTATGTATTTTTTTGTTTTAACCCCCTGATAGGCTGAATGTGACTCTCAGAGGCTGCAGTCAGCGTTGAACGCTGCATCAGAGGGTTTAAATGACGGGGCAGTGCAATCCCCGTTTCACATCATTGCGACCGCTCCACACAATGGAATGCGATTCGTTACGAAGTAATTCGTAACTAATCAGATTTCTTGTCAAAGTTCGGCAAGGCAGCCGAATTAAAATTTTGAAAACTTCGATCACTAATAATCACATGAACTTACTGGACCACTCTGCCTCTTGGGCACCACGTACATTTTTGTATACCACGTACATTTTAAGACATTATTACCAGGCATGGGATTCAGCCAGTTCCCTCAGGTTCTCCAAATTCGGTTGTTAAAATTACAGCTGGAGATAAGCCCTTCCATTCCATAGTTTAGCTCCTTAGGCTTTTTAAAAGTTGGGTGGTATGTGTGTGTAGTGTATATGTGGTATATTTATGTATGTGTACCATGTATATGGTGTATTTATGTGTATGTGTGTTGCATATATGTGATGTATATGTAAACATGTGTCATGACGCTGCATGTCCGCCGTTGAGTAGGAAACCTGTTGTTAAAAATTTGAATCCCACCCCTGGTTATTACCTGTCAGCCACCCCTGTATTACTTGTTCTTTGTTTCTCAAGTGAACTGCCAGATAGCAGAGTCTGGATGGAGGCCATCACAACATGTATGACAAAAAGAGTCCAATGCTTGCTCTTACTGCACCTGAAATCTGTGTATGTTCTGGTTGTGAAGGGGTTATAGAAAACAGATTTCCCTGCATTGAATCCCTCAGAATGTTTTCCATCCATGGAGGTCCAAAAATAATAAAATTGCAATAATATTGCAGGTCTGTTTCCAAATCCTGACTGCTTCCTGCCAATGTGCTGATCCAGAGCATCAACATGGAAATGTTTGTATTACAAATTTGAAGATTTTAGGGGGATTTTACACCTTCAGATGACTTTTACGGGTTGGACTGCATGCACTCTCAGTTTTTACTTTTATGTTTCTCTTTTTTCATCCACACATTTTATATAGGTTACATTGTCATGTGATGCAACTCGACCTCTGTCTTTTAAACTCCACAGTTGAACTGGAAAAAATTTCAGGGAAGGAGCACAACCAAGCACAGAGGGTTAGCATGGCCTGGTTCTGGGGACACATCTGTGACTGGAACACTCGGTCATTGCGGCATGGGGACATTGTAGTTAAAGTGGGGTAATTGTTAAAAAATAATGTAATCTATGGCTGGAAGTGAGGCATTGTGCTTGTGTGGCCGGCACTAGAAGAACAGAGGTATTGGGGGTCATTTACAAAGATTGCTACGCCAGTATTTGGCATAAATAAAGCCACAAGATCCCTTTTTGCAATGTTTTAAACTCTTGTTGGACAATATTTTGTTGAATGACTATTTTAATGCCATCCTTGCCACTTGGGAGTGTTTGGCACCAGGACATTAGCAGAGATAAATTTACTACCATTTACACCTGGAAACAGGTGCAAATGTTGTCGGCGGCTGGATTAGTTTTCCCACCAGGTGAAGAGATTGCTGAAGGTGCATCAAATTTTTATCGAGTTTCACACCTCTTCATAAATTAGTCAAATTCTCCAGCAGGGGCAAAAACCAGAGTATAAAGCCAGTGATTGTAAATGACCCCCATTGTGCTTCTATGGCGCCACTAGGAGGAATAACTGCAAGAAGAGGGCATATTGGCTGGCATTGTGGGACTGTGTCCCTAGCCTTGGTGGTCATTAGTGGCAGGCACTCTGGGGGACATCAAGCACTGCATGAGAACTTATGTGACTAAGGCCCCATTCACATAACCGTATTTTTGCGGGTCCGTATTATTGAAGACCGTCGATCATCAAGGGACTATGACTCTCCTGTGAGTTCTGCATCCCCTTCCTCCATGTACAAATGTGTGTCCTTTTACTTAAACGGGACAAAATGCAGTGCTTGGCACAACTGTCATATGGCTGAGTCATTATGTCTATGTAAACTAAAAAAACAGGGTGCCTGACTTGCAGGAATGTGGAGCTCCTTCCACTGTGATGATTCGTGGAGTACCTCGAGTTCAGACCCCATAATCAGAATTGATGGTCTCCAACTGGGATCAGCAACCTCCAGCACTACAGCTGTTCTGAAACTACAACTCCGAGCCAATATGCCCCTGTTCTTGCTACAGTTGTCTGTAACACCTGTAGGCAGGGACAGACAAGGGCAGTGAGCTATAACCTAGAACCCAGCCCACTTTCCCTACCTACTTGCAGAACCCCTACAGAACCGCAACCAGATGGGCTACACAGTACCAAACATGAGAAAGAGAGAGGTCAGAAGATAAGCCGGGATCAGAAGTGCAGAGAAACCAGTACACAAATGCAGGAACAGGGAACAAGTAACCAAGCTAGTGAGCCAAACAAGACTATCATTTGCAATGGTGTATTGCCAGGAAGGGATTTAAAAAGAGCCCGTGACTCGGTGCTCCATTAGTCAAATACACAAGTACACAGCTGAGCTAATCAGCCCATTGCTAATCTCCCCCAGCACACGTCCACTGCAGGGAGAAACAGCAATGCATCCTGTTACTAAGGATGCGGCTGTGTCACTGCGCCGAGGATTGCACCCCTGTAGCCCAGACAGGTACGTTTATTACAGTGAACTTCATGCCAGATAGATCCTAAATATTAGATTACTGGGTGTCCAAATCCCATCACCCCTGCCGATCATCGCCATATTCTGACACCCATAACTTTTTATAGTTATGTCTATGAAGCTTTGTTAGGGATCATTTTTATGGGCCAATTAGCATTTTTCATTTATTCATTTTGGGGGTGTATGACTTTCTGGTCACCTTTTATTCAAATTTTATGGGGAGGTGAAGTGATAAAAAAAAAATTTATGAGCCGTCCATTTTTTTTTTTGTTATGCCATTTGCCATATTGGATCATTTTTAAAATATTTTAATATTACAGGCATTTTCAGAAGCAGCAATGCCAATGATGTTTATTTTTTCATTGTTTATTGTTATCCTGGGGGATGATTTGAATTTTCTTTTCTTACTTTTTTCCACTTTCTTTTAGGCCCCCAAGTGCCTAACATCCTGCAATAACTAGATTGTTACTTCTATATAATCAATGGAAATAAATCAATTGACTAAATAGAAAATACTGTATATTTTAATATAGTGCTGCCACCTGTAGGCCTACATTAGAATAGACCTGTAAAAGGCAACTAAGCCTCAGCAGGCCTGTGATTGGCATTTTTGCCAAACACAGACATTAGCTCTGTGTCTGCTTAATGGAACAGCAGACACCTGGCAGCTATGGCACCCACTGTGCTTATGAGCCTGCATCATCCTTAAAGACTCAACTTCTGCCATGCTATTATGACAGAGGTCGGGAAAGGTTTACTTGGGACTGCAGGTAACATGTACTACATTATCTGTACTCAGAGAGCTATCACTTTGTTATCTATGGTGTTACATAGGACTGCAGGTAATATCTACTACATTATGTGTATTCAGAGCGTTATCACTATACTATCACATAGGTTTGCAGGTGAGCTCTACTACATGATCTGTAGTCATCTGTAGCTGTAGAGCTATCACTGTGTTATCTGTGGTGTTACATAGGACTGCAGGTGACATCTCCCCCTGTTCCGGCTTCCTCTCATCTTGCTGCCTCTATAACATATCAATTTCCTCTGGAATTTAAGCTATAATTGTTTGATGGGCAGAGCAGCGCCCCCGTCGATCATCAAGGGACTATGACTCTCCTGTGAGTTCTGCATCCCCTTCCTCCATGTACAAATGTGTGTCCTTTTACTTAAACGGGACAAAATGCAGTGTTTGGCACAACTGTCATATGGCTGAGTCATTATGTCTATGTAAACTAAAAAAACAGGGTGCCTGACTTGCAGGAATGTGGAGCTCCTTCCACTGTGATGATTCGTGGAGTACCTCGAGTTCAGACCCCATAATCAGAATTGATGGTCTCCAACTGGGATCAGCAACCTCCAGCACTACAGCTGTTCTGAAACTACAACTCCGAGCCAATATGCCCCTGTTCTTGCTACAGTTGTCTGTAACACCTGTAGGCAGAGACAGACAAGGGCAGTGAGCTATAACCTAGAACCCAGCCCACTTTCCCTACCTGCTTGCAGAACCCCTACAGAACCGCAACCAGATGGGCTACACAGTACCAAACATGAGAAAGAGAGAGGTCAGAAGATAAGCCGGGATCAGAAGTGCAGAGAAACCAGTACACAAATGCAGGAACAGGGAACAAGTAACCAAGCTAGTGAGCCAAACAAGACTATCATTTGCAATGGTGTATTGCCAGGAAGGGATTTAAAAAGAGCCCGTGACTCGGTGCTCCATTAGTCAAATACACAAGTACACAGCTGAGCTAATCAGCCCATTGCTAATCTCCCCCAGCACACGTCCACTGCAGGGAGAAACAGCAATGCATCCTGTTACTAAGGATGCGGCTGTGTCACTGCGCCGAGGATTGCACCCCTGTAGCCCAGACAGGTACGTTTATTACAGTGAACTTCATGCCAGATAGATCCTAAATATTAGATTACTGGGTGTCCAAATCCCATCACCCCTGCCGATCAACTGTTTGAAGAGGTAGCTGCACTCGTGTAGAGGTTGCACTGTGTAATTACAAATGCTCCATCGAATGGGATGAGCAGTTGTAATTACACTGTGCAGCCGATGCAAAGGAGGTGGCGCACAAGTAATTTTGAAGCAGAAGCATCACTCATATGAGGGCCACTAACTCTTATTAACAGGGATGCTGTCAGTTGGACCCCTGAGCATCTGATAGTGACGACCAATCATGAAGATAGGTCATCAATACCTTTGCACTGGACAACCCCTTTAAATCCAAGGCTTAACAGAAGAGTGGCCAGAAATAAAGGCCCATTGTTTAAAAAAAAAAAATAAGAAAATATGTTTGAAGTTCACCAAACTGATTTTGGCAGATTCCCCAAATTCATGGAAGAAGGTTCTCTGATCAGAACCAGATGGACTATGCAGTACTGTCTGGTACTGAGACTAAAATTAAACTTTTTGGAGATCATGGAAAATGATGTGTGGCACACATCCAATACTTCCTATTACATTAAAGCATGGAGGGTGGCAACATTATGCTGTGGAGATTCCTTTCATCCATACAGACTGGAAAACTGGTCAGGAGGGAAGGAAAGATAGATGGTAGAAACAATAGGGCAATTTTTAGGGAAAACCTGTTTCAACGTTTCAGAGATTTGAGATTGGCACGGAGGTTTACCTTCCAGCAGGACCTACATATACTGCTAAATCTACGGGCAAAGGAATCATGGACAATCAAGTCCTGGGAGAGACAAGCTGCTGAACCACGCACCTGGTGATGAAACAGCATCCTTAGTAACAGGATGCAATGCTCTGTTTCTTCCCACAGTGGTCGTGTGCTTGGGGAGATTATCAGTGGGCTCATTAGCTCAGCTGCTCTATTACTGTGTCTTGTGTGTGTTACTAATGGAGCGCCAAGTCAATGGACCTATTAGGTTCTGATCCAGGGACTCGGCGCTCTATTTAAATCCCTTGCCAATGATAGTCTTTGACTCATTAGCTGTTTTCCTGGTTCTTGCTCCTTGCTCCTGTGTTTATTTGGATTGCTTGTGCTTCTGACCCCAGCTTGTCTTCTGACCACCCTCTGTCTCTCATTTGGTACTGCATAGTCCATCTGGATGTGACCCATTTTTGTACGACTCTGGTATTATGTTTGTATGTCTTTGTTTGTTGGTCTGTCTCTGCACTTATATAGCGTAGGGACCATTGACCAGTTGCATTCTAGCTTTCTAGGGCTTGTACTGCAAGTAGGTAGGGTAAGCAGGCTGGTTTCTAGCCTTAGGACTCACTGTCCTTGTCTGTCTCTACCTACAGTCATAAAAAAATAACTAGTTCTGAGCTAGGGTAGCATGACCTGGTGAGTATTCAGACACATGCTATTACTTTTCTATATGTTTCTGAGCTCAGAAAACCCCTTCAAGTTGTATTATATATCAAGATATATCAAGATATATATATATATATATATATATATATATATATATATATATATACATATTACAGAATTATTTCCATGTTACAATATGTGATGACATTTCCTAGCAACACTGGGAAAGATTTCTAAGTGTTCCAATCAAACGGTAGTATCATAATTTTCCAACTTCTACCATGTCACATATTCCATCCTCACAATGAAGCAGCTGTATTTAATTGTTCAGTTTTGAAACTCATTAGAAGATTTCTCAAGACATAAAACAGATCCCAATTGTTTCTTGTGTAACAAAGATAATTCTTCCAGACTATTGATAGTCAAGAGATAAGTCAGAGGTTAAACAAACTTAAAAGGAACCTGTCATCAACTGTATGGCTACTTTCACACTAGCGTTAGCACGGATCCGGCACCTAAAGGGTGCCGACGGATCCGTGCTAACGCTATACATGTGTGGAGCCGGAGCAGCGCTCCGGCCCCACACATGACACACATTAAAACAACACACAGACTACATACAAACAAACATACAGACATACATACAAACATACAGACATACATACATACTCACATACTCCCGGGACGCCGGCAGAACGTCTTCACGCGCCTCCTGCGCGCAGTGATGACGATTCCCCACAGCGCCCTCTGCTGGGCGCAGTGGGGAAACGTCATCGCAGCGTGCAGGAGGCGCGTGAAGACGTTCTGCCGGCGTCCCGGGAGTATGTGAGTATGTATGTATGTCTGTATGTTTGTATGTATGTCTGTATGTTTGTTTGTATGTAGTCTGTGTGTATGTATGCCGGATCCGGAATGACCCCCCATTGGAAATCAATGGAGGACAGATCCGGATTACTGGTGTGTCCACACCAAACGGATCCGTCCCCATTGACTTCCATTGGGGGTCATTCCGGATCCGTCTTGGTGCGGATGCCTGGACCGGAGAGCAAACCGCAGCATGCTGCGGTTTGTTCTCCGGTCTGAAGACGGAACGGAATGCTTTCAGGAGCATTCCGTTGTCTTCAGTTCAGTTTTGTCCCCATTGACAATGAATGGGGACAAAACTGAAGCGTTTTTTTCCGGTATTGAGCCCCTTTGACGGAACTCAATACCGGAATTTAAAAACGCCAGTGTGAAAGTAGCCTATGCTGCCCATACTAACGGCAGAATAAAGTAGAGACAGGTAAGTTGATTTCAGAGGTCTGTCATTTATAAGTTAAAAGTAAGTGGTTGCCGAGAACCAACATCACAATCAATGCAGATTAGGCCTTCAAAAGAGTCAAATCTACATGAGAAGAGTCATGGTTATTCATGAGTTCCTGCTCTTCCTGCCCTCCTGCTGATGACTGACAGTCTTCTACCTAGTTTTCTCCCTTTCTCTCTAAGAGAGAACTGTCAATCATCAGCAGATGGGTGGGGAGAGCAGGAGATTATGAATAACCATTATTCATAATCAATTCATAATTAATGAGTCTTCAAAGGTAGATTTGACTCTTTTCAAGGCCTGGGCTACAATGATTATGATGCTGGTTCTCAGCAACCACTTACTATTAGCTTATGAGTGACACACCGCTGAAATCGGCATTTCTGTCACTAAATACCAACAAATACCAACAAAAATACCAAACTTCAAAAAAGCAAAATTTAGCCAACTAAGAAAGGCCATAGACCTAACTAACTGGGACAAAGTCCTCAAAAATAAAAATACAGCCACAAAATGGGATATTTTTAAAACCATGCTAATATCTAATTGTGAGAGGTACATACCTTATGGGAATAAAAGGTTAAGGAACAAGAAAAAAGAATGTGGATAAATAGAACTGTAAAGAAAGCAATAAATGACAAAAAGAAAGCATTTAAATCACTAAAACAGGAGAGGAACGAGGAAGCATTGAAAAACTATAAGGAAAAAAATAGATGTAAAGAATATGTAAAAGACAAATAAAAACAGCCAAACTAGAGATCGAGAGATTAATCGCCAAAGAGAGTAAAATTAACCCTAAAATGTTCTTTAATTATATGAATGGTAAAAAGTATAAACCTGAAGGTGTCGGCCCCTTACAGAGTAATGAGGGGGGAGTTGTAGAGAGCGATGAGGAGAAAGCAAAGCTACTAAATATTTTTTCTCTCCATTGTATTCACTGAGGAAAATAAACTGTCAGATGAAATGCAGAATATAAAAGTAAATTCCCCTTTAAAAGTGCCCTGTGTGACCCAGGAAGAAGTATAGCGACGTCTTAAAAAGATTAAAATAGACAAATCGCCAGGACCGGATGGCATACACCCCCATATCCTAAGAGAATTAAGTAATGTCATTGCCAGACCCTTATTTCTGATATTTAAGGACTCTATGCTGACAGGGAGTGTTCCACAGGATTGGCACATAGCAAATGTGGTGACAATATTCAAAAAGGGTCCAAAAACAGAGCTGGGAAACTAGAGGCCGGTAAGTTTAACATCTGTCATAGGTAAACTGTTTGAGGGTTTTCTTAGAGATGCTATCTTGGAGTACCTCAATGAAAATAAGCAAATAACTCCATATCAGCATGGTTTCATGAGGGATCGGTCATGTCAAACCAATTTAATCAGTTTCTATGAGGTGGTAAGTTGTAGACTGGACCACGGCGAATCAATGGATGTCGTATATCTGGACTTCTCCAAAGCATTTGACACGGTACTACATAAAAGATTAGTATATAAAATAAGAATGCTTGGACTGGGAGAAAATGTCTGTATGTGGGTAAGTAACTGGCTCAGTGATAGAAAACAGAGGGTGGTTATTAACGGCACACACTCAGATTGTATCTTTTTTTCCTTTGTGTATTTAGCCATAGCAACGTGCATCTGCTCATTTGGTGGTGCTGACTGACCCCATTTTTCTTTACACACTCAGATTGGGTCACTGTCACAAGTGGAGTATCATAGGGGTCAGTATTGGGCCCTATTCCCTTCAATATATTTATTAATGATCTTGTAGAAGGCTTGTACAGTAAAATATAAATTTTTACAGATGACACTAAACTGTGTAAAGTAATTAACACAGAAGAGGACAGTGCACTGCTACAGATGGATCTGGATAGACTGGAGGCTTGGGCAGAGAAGTGGCAGATGAGGTTTAACACTGACAAATGTAAGGTTATGCATATGGGAAGGAATAATGCAAGTCACCAGTACATACTGAATGGTAAAACATTGGGTAACTCTGACATGGAAAAGGACCTAGGAATTTTAGTAAACAGCAAACTAAGCTGTAGAAACCAGTGTTAGACAGCTGCTGCCAAGGCCAATAAGATAATGGGTTGCATCAAAAGAGGCATAGATGCCTGTGATGAGAACATAGTCCTGCCACTTTACAAATCACTAGTCAGACCACACATGGAGTACTGTGTACAGTTCTGGGCTCCTGCAGAGCTGGAGAGGGTTCAGAGGAGGGCAACTAAAGTAATAACTGGAAAGGGTGGGCTACAGTACCAAGAAAGATTATCAAAATTAGGGTTATTCACTTTAGAAAAAAGACGACTGAGGGGAGATTTAATAACTATGTATAAATATATCAGGGGTCAGTACAGAGATCTCTCCCATGATCTATATATCCCCAGGACTGTTACTGTGACGAGGGGACATCCTCTGCACCTGGAGTAAAGAAGGTTTGTACACAAACATAGAAGAGGATTCTTTATGGTAAGAGCAGTAAGTTCACTAAAAGAGTTCAAGAGGGGCCTGGATATATTTCTGGAGTGTAATAATATTATAGGTTATAGTTACTAGAGATGGGTCATTGATCCAGGGAGTAATTCTGATTGCCTGATTGGAGTCGGGAAGGAATTTTTCCCTAAAGTGGGGAAAATTGGCTTCTACCTTACAGGGGTTTTTTTGCCTTCCTCTGGATCATCTTGTAGGAAAACAGGCAGAACTGGATGGACAGATGTATTTTTTCGGCCTTATAAACTATGTTACTATGTAATTTATGCTTCCCTCAGTGACGTCACCATAAAGTTGATGACAGGTTCCCTTTAAGTTCTTTGAATACACAAGTACTATATGTTCCCCAGTCAGGTCTGTCGTTGAAAAATTAGAGAGCCACAGCTAGTAATTGAAAGCTGGCAAAATGTGTGCTGCAGCCAATAGACAAGACATTATATTAAAAATAAATTGTTACCCATCACTTAACCATGTTTGTTATCAGGAGCATAACTAGAGAAGGCTGGACCCCATAGCAAACTTTTGAATGGGTTCTCCCCCAGCAGTGTACAGCATGTGACTGTTGCAGCCAATCACTGCTAATACTTAGGACAGTGCTTCCCTGCAGCTGTCATGTGCCATACACTGGCATATCACCCCATTTCTTCCCAACTCCAATTAGACAATCAGAATAACTCCCTGGATCAATGACCCTTCTCCAGAATCCTAAAACTATAACCTGCAATATTATTACACTCCAGAAATACATCAAGGCCTCTTTTGAACTCTTTTAGTGAATTCACAATCACCACCTCCTCAGGCAGAGAGTTCCATAGTCTCACTGCTCTTACTGTAAAGAATAGTCTTCTATGTTTGTGTAAAAACCTTCTTTCCAGAAATAGAGGATGTCCCCTCGTCACAGTCCAGGAGATAAAAAGATGATGGGAGAGATCCATGTACTGACCCCTGATATATTTATACATAGTTATTAGATCACACCTTAGTCGTCTTTTTTCTAAAGTGAATAACCCTAATTTTGATAATCCTTCTGGGTACTGTAGCCCACCCATTCCAATTATTACTTTAGTTGCCCTCCTCTGAACCCTCTCCAGCTCTGCTATGTCTGCCTTGTTCATAGGAGCCCAGAACTGTACAGTCATGGCCAAAAGTTTTGAGAATGACACAAATATTATATTTTCACATGATCTGCTGCCCTCTGGTTTTTATGTGTGTTTGTCAGCTGTTTTTATCACATACAGAAATATAATTGCAATCATATTATGAGTAACAAAAGCTTATATTGACAGTTAGAATGAGTTAATGCAGCAAGTCAATATTTGCAGTGTTGACCCTTCTTCTTCAGGACCTCTGCAATTCTCCCTGGCATGCTCTCAATCAACTTCTGGACCAAATCCTGACTGATAGCAGTCCATTCTTGCACAATCAATGCTTGCATTTTGTCAGAATTTGTAGGTTTTTGTTTGTCCACCCGTCTCTTGATGATTGACCACAAGTTCTCAATGGGATTAAGATCTGGGGAGTTTCCAGGCCATGGACCCAAAATCTCTATGTTTTGTTCCCTGAGCCATTTAGTTATCACCTTTGCTTTATGGCAAGGTGCTCCATCATGCTGGAAAAGGCATTGTTGATCGCCAAACTGCTCTTGGACGGTTGGGAGAAGTTGCTCTCGGAGGACATTCTGGTACCATTCTTTATTCATGGCTGTGTTTTTAGGCAAGACTGTGAGAGAGCCGATTCCCTTGGCTGAGAAGCAACCCCACACATGAATGGTTTCAGGATGCTTTACAGTTGGCATGAGACAAGACTGGTGGTAGCGCTCACCTCGTCTTCTCCGAATAAGCTGTTTTCCAGATGTCCCAAACAATCGAAAAGGGGATTCATCAGAGAAAATGACTTTACCCCAGTCCTCAGCAGTCCACTCCCTGTACCTTTTGCAGAATATCAGTCTGTCCCTGATGTTTTTTCTGGAGAGAAGTGGCTTCTTTGCTGCCCTCCTTGAGACCAGGCCTTGCTCCAAGAGTCTCCGCCTCACAGTGCGTGCAGATGCACTCACACCTGCCTGCTGCCATTCCTGAGCAAGCTCTGCACTGCTGGTAGCCCGATCCCGCAGCTGAAACACTTTTAAGAGATGGTCCTGGCGCTTGCTGGTCTTTCTTGGGCGCCCTGGAGCGTTTTTGGCAACAATGGAACCTCTCTCCTTGAAGTTCTTGATGATGTGATAGATTGTTGACTGAGGTGCAATCTTTCTAGCTGCGATACTCTTCCCTGTTAGGCCATTTTTGTGCAGTGCAATGATGACTGTACGTGTTTCTTTAGAGATAACCATGGTTAACAGAAGAGAAACAATGATGCCAAGCACCAGCCTCCTTTTAAAGTGTCCAGTGGTGTCATTCTTACTTAATCATGACAGATTGATCTCCAGCCCTGTCCTCATCAACACCCACACCTGTGTTAATGGAGCAATCACTGAAACGATGTTAGCTGGTCCTTTTAAGGCAGGGCTGCAATGATGTTGAAATGTGTTTTGGGGGATAAAGTTCATTTTCTAGGCAAATATTGACTTTGCAAGTAATTGCTGTTAAGCTGATCACTCTTTATAACATTCTGGAGTATATGCAAATTCCCATTATAAAAACTGAAGCAGTAGACTTTGTAAAAATTAATATTTGTATCATTCTCAAAACTTTTGGCCATGACTGTACACAGTACTCCATGTGTGGTCTGACTAGTGATTTGTAAAGTGGCAGGACTATGTTCTCATCACGGGCATCCATGACAATTTTGATGCACCCCATAATCTTATTGGCCTTGGCAGCAACTGCCTGACACTGGTTGGTAAAGCTTGGTTTGCTTGAAGTCCTTTTCCATGTCAGTGTTTTACCATTTAGTATGTACTGGTGACTTGCATTATTCCTTCCTATGTGCATAACCTTACATTTGTCACTGTTAAACCTCATCTGCCACTTATCTGCCCAAGCCTCCAGTCTATCCAGATCCATCTGTAGCAGTGTACTGTCCTCTTCTGTGTTAATTACTTTACACAGTTAAGAGTCATCTGAAAAAAAATATATTTTACTGTGCAAGCCTTCTACAAGATCATTTTAATAAATATATTGAAGAGAATAGGGCCCAATACTGTCCCCTGTGGTACCCCACTAGTGACAGTGTCCCAATCTGAGAGTGTACCGTTAATAACCACCCTCTATCACTGAGCCAGTTACTTATCCACATACATTTTCTCTCAATGCAAGCATTCTCATTTTATATACTAACCTTTTATGTGGTACAGTATGAAATGCTTTGGAGAAGACAAGATATATTACATCCATTGATTCGCCACGGTCAAGTCTAACCTTCTCATAGAAACTGATTAAATTAGTTTGACATGACCTATCCCTCATGAAGCCATACTGATATGGCGTTATTTGCTTATTTTCATTGAGGTACTCCAAGATACCATCTCTTAGAAAACCATAAATCCATCAAACTGTTTACCCATGACAGATGGTAAAATTACCGGCCTATAGTTTCCCAGCTCTGTTTTTGACCCCTTTTTTAATATTGACATCACATTTGCTATGCGGCGATCCTGTAGAAAACACCATGTCATTATAGAGTCCTTAAATATTAGAAATAAGGGTCTGGCTATGACATTACTTAATTCCCTTAGGATATGGGGTGTATGCCATCCGGTCCCAGTGATTTATCTATTTCAATTTTTTTAAACCTCTGCTGCGCTTCCTCCTGGGTCAGACAGGCTTATTTTGATAATCGGCATTTCATCTGACAGTTTATTTTTCTCAGTGAATATAGTGAAGAAAAAAATAAAAGAAGAAGTAACTTAGGAGTATAAAGAAAGTATAAAGTATGTGCAGAGCCCATTGCCCTTGTCCTAAATTTAGGTGCAATGATGTTTAAAAAGTTGCAGACACGAGGTTTGTGACTTCCCATGGACTTTAATGGGTCAGTTTTTTTTTTAGGTTGCTGTTTGTATAAACACAGATGGTGCCCTGCAGTTGAAACTCACTTGTGTGCATGAGCCCTTAGAAAAACTCCCACGTCACATGAGAGCTGTCTCTAACGTCTTCCACAGGCTAATAGTCATTGTATATTCAAGCTGTTTTCTATTTTGTGGACAGAGGCATCATTGTTCTGTGCATGTTCTGGCCCCCATCTCACTTCCAGGGTCATTGACTTTCTTCTTGATTGGGGTGTGGCGCTTTCACAGAATGACAACAATTCCTTTGCAAACAAAAGGCACATCCACAACAATCAGCGTACCAGGGGCTGGCTTAGCAAGGCTTTATCAGGACACATAGGAGGCCTGCATATGTCCACCAAACATTTGGGCGTACTGCATAGGTATTTTCCCATAGAAAAGGTACCGTACACTGTTCCAGATGGATTCTTGAGACTTACACAGCAGGAGTATTTTTGGATATATAAGTTAACCAGTTTGCAACCAAATAGTCTCAATGTTATGGTTATGTTATTTTATTCATTCATATATAGTCTAATTTTTACCTTTCAGGATGCTTTTTTCCTTTTTTTTAATTGAAATATTGTTGCTAAGGCTTATTATGAATGGTGTTAATTTTATATTATGTAATTGAAACATCATGTATTTTCTTATGACCTTTTTATGTGTTGTGTGTTTTTTCTTTTGCGGATTTTTGGAAAAGAGATTTTTGGTCAAAGAGCTGGTACCTGATGTGAAGATGCACTGATCACATACACTGATAATTTATTAGATGTGGCAACTGTACAAGTTTTGAATCCATACCAGTACATCTCCACCACAAAGGTGCACTTGTACAGAGGAAAAGACTTGCATTCAGGAATACTGAAGCACTGAAGTTGTTTTGAAGGTACACAGATTTCCCCCATGCTGCTATAGAAAGATTCTGGCAGGGCTGTTAATGACATAAAATACCAGCATAAATAGCAGTACAACTTGTTGGCAACTCAAAACACTTTGCTTGTTAGCAGAATTCAAAAACATTACAGACATACAGCAGGCAACTCAAAGAAGTCCAAATGCAAGTCACCTAAAAGATGTGCCAAAACGGCTCTCCTTAAAGAGGTTATCCCATGAATAATGTAAACAAATAAAAATTAGACATCATATAGTAAATGACAATCTCTTTCTAAGCTAGAACCAACCCTGTACCTCAAATGGATCTAAAGATCTCCCTATTCATTGCTCAGCTAGATTTATATCAAGCTGACAGCTCAAGGGGAGTGTCTTTTCTACTGCATCTAAGGGGGTGTATCTCAGCTCTCCCTATCACAGCTGAGGAGGCAGTTGAAAGATGAAACTGAGCATGTGCGTCCTTATCAGTGAGCAGGTCAAAGAAATAAGAAATTAAGTGGCACTATACAGATACATTTTACTGAATATTAGTGTTGAGCGAGCAACTCTGTGCTCGTATGCTCGGGTGCTCTGGCCGAGCACTAGGGTTTGCTCGAGTGCTCGGCCGAGCACCCGAGTATAATGTTAGTCAATGGGACTAAACCAGGCACCCCCCGCTCGGAAGAGGGGAGGGTGTCTGGTTAATAGAAAAAGGTCAGAATCGCGACTTCTCCTCTTTTACTTCTTTCACTCGTAAAAGTATGCTAATTAACTGAATTTGTACGCATTAGCGCACAATGCGTACGCATTAGTGCACAATGCGTACGCATTAGCACACAATCCGTACGCATTACCATACAAATGCGTACATATTAGCGTACAAAATGCGTACGCATTAGCGTACAAGTGCGTATGCATTAGCGTACAAATGCATATGCATTAGCATACAAATTCGTACGCATTAGCGTACAAATCAACATTACTGTGCGGGGAAGAGACCTGAGCTTTAGCATGCTCGGCCGAACTCGCTGAATATCTCATTAACTATACCAAATTTTAATTACATGCAATTACAAAAGAATTCAGATTCAGGTGCTGGTTTTAAAACTGTAGAATATTTTTTGTGGGACAACCCCTTTAAGGGTACGGCTGCATGACGACACTGGCCACGCGAAATCGTATATCGAAGTCGTATAGCATAGTAACAGTGATCCCTTGAAAATGAAGGGGATCACTGTGTGACTCGCAAAAAATCCAGCAGTGCATTCATTTCTATGGGATCACCGCTACTCTGCTATTCTGGTTGCGACCAATGTCGCAGTGCAGCCGTACCATCAAGGAGTTATCCGATTATACTTTTTTCCCCTTCATCTCGGCCACAGTGTAGAGTCTTACAAGAATAGCATGATCATAATTTTTTATCCTTACTGGGTGAGCACTGCTTTCACAATTTAATTCTGTAGCGGGCACTTATGGTATCATGTGCTGTACATTGGGCACATGACCCTAGCCCCATTTCAACCCACAATGCTTGCTGATTCCATGTGCGCACTCAGGCAGGCAAGATAGGTTCATGCACTCAGGCAGTCAAGCTAAGTTCACATCTCCAGCAAGGCTACATTCATGCATGAAAACCGGACATGTAACCATCAATTTTTTTTTAAGAACAATGGTAGTCTATGAGGTTGTTCACACAGACGTTTTTCTGAAGACCAATAAATAACAGATGTCAAAAAGTAAGAACATGTTCGATTTTGCCAATTTTCAGGGCCCTTATACATTGGGAAATGACAGTGTTTATAATTCACCTCATGTTACACTGTATTATGCTTCCAGTTGCAGCCCAGTATGCTCATTCAGTGTCACTAGGTCTCTTTCTCTACATCTGTAGTACTCCAGACCTGGGGGTAGAACAAATTTATTATGTTCTGCATTTTAGCGTTTGTTTTCTAGTCGTTACTACCAGCAAGGAAGACATGACAAAGGTTGGCAGGAACAGGGTTAACACCATGTTCCTCCCCACTTAGTAGGAGTGTGCTGGTCATGCTTCCTGCCAGGAGTCAAGGAAGACTTTGTTTTACTCCTCAAAGTAAAGGTTTCCCCGCCCCCCGCCTCCTGCAGCTTGATTGACGTAGCTTTTGAGGGATCTAGTGAGACCTGGTGATAACGTTCCCTGCTTTATGCCCCTTTCACACGAGCGGGAGACTCGCATGTCTCCCGCAACGCATCTACAGGGCTGGACTCCGGCATTGACTGGGATCGCATATAATGCTATGCGATCCCTGTCAGTGCAGAGTCCAGCCCTGTAGATGCGTTGCGGGAGACATGCGAGTCTCCCGCTCGTGTGAAAGGGGCATTAGAGAACATCAATCAAGATGCAGGAGGTGGGGGTTGGGCAGGGAAACCCTGACTTGAAGAAGTAAACACCTACCTTCTTGACTTGAACAGACTCATTTCCGAATAGCGGGAAGAAGATTAAAAGTGCATTTTCAGCGCATTTACTAGTTAGAATACTGCAAAAAAAAAAAAACTGCTTCCAGAGCCTCAGAGCATGAATAAGGTACTGTGGGCAGCTAAAGTTAAAGCTAAAGCCTCAGTACAGCTGCATTTGCTAATGAGGACACTACAGAGAATCACAGGAACTGGACTAAGACTGGAGACTTCAACCCACCCAGAACACTACAAAAGCCTCCAAGCTCCAAGTCTGAAAACTTTTAAAGAGAAACTGAAAACATGTTGTTCTATTACTTTATGTAACAACTGGAGCCCCTCAACATGTAAAAGTGAGAAACCTATGTGCAATATATACAACATTAATGACCATTTGTAACATAAAGTGAATTTGAAAGATTTGAGAATGAATAAGCTTACGCAGGCTACATGAATAAATATATTTACTAAGTGATTAAATATACGATAACACAAAGAAATCACTTATAGAATAATAAAAAGTAAATAAACATCACTAGCCTAAATGGGGTGGAAACTCCATGGTTCATGCTATAACCCATGGCTGTCTACCCCATTATAACACATGACCAACACCCCAGGGTGTACAAGAGAGAAAGGGCAATCATACTTACATCCTACTTAGAATTGAGGGCCTGGTGGAGTCTCCTGAGACAAGGTGGGTAGCAGAGTTTTAACCTGTTAGCCCCTCCTCCAGTGTGCACCACACATGTCTCTGAGATCACTTAGGAATGTGGTCTTATCAGCACAATGGGGAATGAGTACTATCTCTAACCCACTTCATTACAAGGGAAACATAAACTATTACACAGTATTAAACAGAATTAAAGGGGAGAACCAATCAGTCACTTAAATGCCCTCACAATACACCATTCTAATCACTGTCTTACAATATACAGTGGGGAAAAAAGTTTTTAGTCAGCCACCAGTTGTGCAAGTTCTCCCACTTAAAAAGATGAGAGAGACCTGTAATTGACATCATAGGTAGACCTCAACTATGAGAGACAAAATGAGAAAACAAATCCAGAAAATCACATTGTCTGATTTTTAAAGAATTTATTTGCAAATTATGGTGGAAAATAAGTATTTGGTCACCTACAAACAAGCAAGATTTCTGCCTCTCACAGACCTGTAACTTCCTCTTTAAGAGGATCCTCTGTCCTCCACTCATTACCTGTAGTAATGGCACCTGTTTGAAATTGTTATCAGTATAAAGGACACCTGTCCACAACCTCAAACAGTCACACTCCAAACTCCACTATGGTGAAGACCAAAGAGCTGTCGAAGGACAGCAGAAACAAAATTGTAGACCTGCACCAGGCTGGGAAGACTGAATCTGCAATAGGCAAGCAGTTTGGTGTGAGGAAATGAACTATGGAAGCAATAATTAGAAAATGGAAGACATACAAGACCACTGATAATCTCCCTCGATCATGGGCTCCACGGAAGATCTCACCCCGTGGGGTCAAAATGATCACAAGAACTGTGAGCAAAAATCCCAGAACCACATAGAGGGGGGGGGCTAGTGAATGACCTGCAGAAAGCTGGAACCAACGTAACAAAGGCTACCATCAGTAACACACTACGCCGCCAGGGACTCAGATCCTGCAGTACCAGACGTGTCCCTCTGCATAAGCCAGTACATATCTGGGCCCGTCTGAAGTTTGCTAGAGAGCATTTGGATGTTCCAGAAGAGTATTAGGAGAATATCATATGGTCAGATGAAACCAAAGTAGAACTGTTTGGTAAAAACACAACTCGTCGTGTTTGGAGGAGAGTGAATGATGAGTTGCATCCAAAGAACACCATACCTACTGTGAAGCATGGGGGTGGCAACATCATGCTTTGGGGCTGTTTCTCTGCAAAGGGACCAGGATGACTGATCCGTGTACATGAAAGAATGAATGGGGCCATGTATCGTGAGATTTTGAGTGCAAACCTCCTTCCATCTGCAAGGGTATTAAAGATGAAACGTGGCTGAGTCTTTCAGCATGACATTGATCCCAAGCACACCGCCAGGGCAACGAAGGAGTGGCTTCTTAAGAAGTATTTCAAGGTCCTGGAGTGGTCTAGCCAGTCTCCAGATCTCAACCCCATAGAAAACCTTTGGAGGGAGTTGAAAGTCCGTGTTGCCCAGCGACAGTCCCAAAACATCACGGCTCTAGAGGAGATCTGCATGGAGGAATGGGCCAATATACCAACAACAGTGTGTGCCAACCTTGTGAAGACACGTTTGACCTCTGTCATTGCCAACAAAGGATATATAACAAAGTATTGAGATGAACTTTTGTTATTGACCAAATACTTATTTTCCACCATAATTTGCAAATATATTCTTTAAAAATCAAACAATGTGATTTTCTGGATTTGTTTTCTCATTTTGTCTCTCATAGTTGAGGTCTACCTATGATGTCAATTATAGGTCTCTCTCATCTTTTTAAGTGGGAGAACTTGCACAATTGGTGGCTGACTAAATACTTTTTTTCCCCACTGTATACAAGTTTTATATTTATTGTGTTCACATTTGAGTGATGCCTTCATTGACAGCCATGTGGCTTTTACAGTATTCTGACTTACATATAAACTGGGGTATAAGATTTAGGATTCTTCTCTCTTCCAGCACAGACTCCTCTCACTCATATTAATTTAGCAATTCATTATGCAGAAAAGTGCCTGTTACAGGACCTGCAGGTCATGCATTCTTCTTACCCAGGCACAAGATGTTCTGGAAGCCACTTGGGTTGGAAAAGGCTGAGAAAAGCTGCTGTTAACACAAAATGTAAAATGCCTCAGACAAGTGATAAAAGGTAAATAAATTCAAAAATATGCACAAGTGGTATTCTAAGACTGAAAAAAATGACTAAGGGCAGGAAGGCTGATAAATTGAAAAAATCTTTACAAGTTCAATCCCCCCTTCTATGCTAGATTGGACTTATAAATATATACACATGAGTGCTGTAATCACCTGGCTGTAAGTGATGTCATCACTACAGGACTCAGAGACCACTGGAGCATCGGTGATAACGCATAGAGTAAATGAGGAGGTAAGTATTGTTTTTTCTTTTTTTTTTCTTTTACCAACTTTTCTGCTCTTATCCAAATTTATTTAAGTTCTCAGAGAGCCACTTTAATAATTATTTTGAGATACTTAAAAATCTGGGAAAAATGACAAAAGGAGTCTACTGTAAATGTACCACATATTTTATCGCTGGAGCCTTACCACTGTGATCCCCACCTATCAATATAAGATCCTCAATTCCTCCTCAAACTCATTTTCATGGTGATGGGGAGTTTAACTGGACTGGTGGTCAAGCATGTGTGTTGACACTCAATTTTAATTCTATGGGACCTATAGGGGTTGTCTAGCTTTGGGGCTTTCAGTGTGGTGTACCTGTTGAAACTCATACTCACCTGCTCCCCACTGTTCTGTTTCAGCTCCCTTCAGCGGTCTTACCCAAGACTAGGGTACTTGCAAAGTGTTCTTGATATTTAATGCTATTTTATATGTTCATGCCTTGTAATTTACCAGGATAGCTTTTGTATGTATGATATTTTGTGTAGAAAGTTAGGTGTGGATCCTGGATTCACCTCTAGCTCAGTCAGTGTAGATTCTAGGGTAATGAGTTAGCAGAGGAAGAGAGAAGAAGCTGCTACATGTGCCCCACTCCTCACAAGACTGGACCAATGTTATAGATCACTTTCTCTGAGGATTATCTACTGAATGAAAGACATCACCATTTTTGCAGAGAGATAAAGGAAAGAGCCAAGATCTAAAATAGGAGTCAGACAGTAAGGTATTTGCTGACCAAAGCTGATAGATGTTACTGCTGTGAGAGGGATATCACTAAGACACCCTTCACACCTGGACATGAACTGGCCAGCCATATGTTAACCATGCATCCCTCAGATGGAAATTACAGCCAGCATTGAAGAGTAATATTGCCTGCCATACATTCTGCAGAATGACTTTGGGAAGACAGAGAGGAAAGAATACTACATTCCCCATCCTTGCTCAAATCCATATGTTGCTATTGGGGAAGATTTGCACTGTGAATTGTTAAAACTATGTTTTTATACTGTTAGATGCACTACAACTACCATTCTGCACTTTAGTTAAAGATAGACATTTGTTTTCTACCTCTGGCCAGATTACTGACTCATACACCATACGCTGGCCATTGCTCCCTACGCCTCCTGCCTTGCACCAGCACCAAACCTACCATCAGGCAGGAGCCAGAACATCAGGGTGTGCACTGAGGGAAGAAAGGGTGCACCCTCCTTTCACTAGCCTGGCCCTAGCACTGATGTGAGGATTGCCACTGTGATTGACTGTAACAGCCTGAGTCACTACCACTCCCATCCTTTGCTTCACTGTTCCTGGGTTGGTGCACAATCAAGCACTGGAAATGTTCCTTCAATAAGACTCACTGAGATTTGGACAGAACTATATATTCTGATACAGGATTCAGGTATAATATCTGATTTTGTTTATTATGTAGAGAAACAGACTAGCAATCTGCACTGAAGCGACATTTCAGCCTGCCTGTAATAATTTATGTTTCATCAATAAAAGCACAGCTTAAGCCAAACCTGTAACACTTCAGCACAGTAGAGCTTTATTTGCTTTCAAGAAGAACTGTGCTTTTGGCATTGTGTAGCTGGAGAGTTTGTGTTACTTTCTGCCAAGAACACATTCCCCCTAATTCAAGAAATACCAATAGGAATCAAATACTGAGGACTATTGTGGGTGCCGAGAACTCTCTGGCATTACTTCTGGAGAAACTGAGCGGAATCAATTAACACAGTGGCTGCTTTATTAGAAGGGAACGAGACCGTACATAATAATCCATTTGAGGGGGGGGCACTATATTTTTATGTCTCTGGGTGGTAGGAAGTTCTCAGCTCAAAACATGTTGGATTCTGGCACAAATTTAAAGCAATGATTAATGTAAGCTGTATCATTTTCATGAGAGAAAGGTGTACATTGTAAACTGAGAAAAAACGGTGTTCAGTGCGTCTCAGATCCAACAGAATTATATCTTAGTGTTGAAGGAACTTTTATATTAATTCAGTTCATTAGGATAAGTGCTGCAGTAACCAGCATCATCCACGAATGGAGCTGTGCAGACCAGAGCCAACTTCCAGTACTGCAGAACAGTTAATCGTCAGGGGTGTGAACAGTGAGACCATGTCCAGCAGCACTCTGCCACTTGCACAGGGCAAAGTCCAAACTCCAGCAAATTCCATGTCTAGAATAGAAACATGCTTGACAAATACTCCTAATAGCTGAAATGTTGCATTGTCTGAATATGCCATAACTAAAGAAGAATCTTCGTGAGAATATCAGATATGGTCTTGAGGATAGGTGACCAAATACCTAAACCCCCTATAAAGTTTTTAACCCTCTTGGTTAGAAGTACTGGGGCTACTATATTATTAGTGTTGAGCGAACATGTTCGGCCGAATACACTATTCGGCCAAACATGGCGGTGCTCGGGACCACGCGGTATTCGGCCAAATACCGCGTGTGCTCGAGCGCCATGCTCGAGTCCCCTCCCCGCACACTATTTAGCCAATTAGCGTGCGGGAAGGTGCTGGCATTCACTGTAATGAACAAAAACACAGTAAACAAATAATCAAATATGCTACAAATTAAGTGGTTCTGGAGACCCCTCAATGTCAGGAAAAACTAAACTGAATGGGACTCCTAAAACATAAATTTTATTGAGTATACAATAAAAACCGCAATAAGCCGGTACTAGATACGTGAAACCAATGTAGAGAAATAGATAAAGGATAATATTCATGGGCCTTATAAACCCTGGCCTGACCCTATGAAGCCCTAGGGTAGGCCCTTTGCCCAGAGAAACCCCCTAATGGTGGGGGTACCCTGTCCCCGTACCTATCCTGCAGGCCCTGGTGAAACCCTAAAGTTCTGCAGGACTGAGGAGTGAATGATGTAATGACCCCAAAAATATAGTTCCAATAACCCCAACGCGTTTCGCCGACGTCTGGGCTCCTCAGGGGGAAATACACAAGGGAATTAGGCAAATAAACACCCAGAAATAAAATTGGGCACAAAATGAAAAAAATCCCGACTGGGACTGATACCTGCCACCTCAGTTGTAAACTGCAGCCCGGATATAGAGCATTGGTGGCAGTGTAATATGATCTTGTCCCAAGCGGCGGTGTGCACCCGAGCCATCTTAGCTACTAGCATTACACTGATTGGCTAGCCGGGAACGCGTCATCGGGTGCTATAAAGCACCCCGTGACATGTGACCGGCTCATACCGAGCCAGGGACAGCTGCAGCAAGGAGGGACAGAGAGTGTAGGGAGAGAAGCACGCTAGGCAGGGATAGAAAATGCTCAGAAAAGACCCAAAACCCTTTTAAGGGCTATTATATCTGGCACAAACCTAATGCGTACAAATTTGTATGCTAATGCTACGCATTGTGCGCTAATGCATACGAATTCAGTTAATTAGCGTACTTTTATGAGTGAAAGGAGTGAAAGAGGAGAAGTCGCAATTCTGACCTTTTCCTATGAACCAGACATCCTCCCCATGCTGTTCCCTAACCATTTCTGTGGTGTTTCCACCATTTTCTCGCCTTTCCCTATCAACCAGACACCCTCCCCTCTGCAGAGCAGGGGGTGCCTGGTCTTCTCCCATTGACTTCCATTAAACTCGGGTGCTCGGCCGAGCACTCGAGCACCACCTAGTGTTCGGCCAGAGCACCCGAGCACCCGAACATCGGGGTGCTCGATCATCACTATATATTATGTGTAATCAAGAATCCCTATAATACTATAATTAGTAAATTTACTCCTTCTACAAGCAAGCAGGACATTTAAATCCCTGTGGCTTCCTTCTAGACCTTCAGTAGACTGCAGATTATTTTACTTCCCTCATGGTTTGCGTTCCAAGTGGTTAGAACACTAGGAAATAAGAAGACAATGTATTGCATGTAACATAAAGGGGTTATCCCATGAATAATGTAAAAAATGAAAATCAGGTATCATATAGTCCATGACAATCTCTTTCGAACAAAGCTAGTCATGGACCTCACATGGATCAAGAGATCTCCACATTCATTGCTCTGCTAGATTTTATCAAGCTGAAAGCTTAAGGGGCATGTCCATGCTCTCCCTATCACAACTCAGAAGGCAGCTGAAGGATTAAACTGAGCATGTGCGGCCTTCTTAATGAGCCGGTCAAAGAAATAAGAAATTAAGTGGCGCTATACAGATACATTTTATTGAATAACTGAGTAGCTTTACTAATCTTTTAATTACATGCAATTACAAAAGTATTCAGATCTAGGAGCTGGTTTGAAAACTGTAGAATATTTTAATGGTGAGAAGATAATCAAGATGAAGGAACACCAACAAAGGCCTGTTTCATACATCAGTAAATCATGGACATGTGCTGCTAGTCTCGATTGCCAGCACCCATTTACTTTAAAAGGGTTGTCTGGGTTCAAAGCCCACCGATCAGTGCCGGCCTCCACCTAGCATTGTAATAATATAAACAAAACAGCCCTTGCCCTGCGATGAAATGCTGCGATGCTCATGTCAGGTGGGACGGAGGGGTGAAATGGGGGTATGTCTGGGTTTAGCTCTGACAAAAATATTTGTCCCACACAGAGGCTGCCTTTATATAGGAAATGGATGTGTCAAAAATAATCTGGACCATATAGACACTTGTAATAAAGATTAATGCCAGAAGCTCCTAAACCCCTGAGGATGCTGTGTAAATGGCGAAACAGGTTGGGGGAGCTCTCCACAAGCCATCTCAGTTATCAGAACTAGCGGAGCGCGCTGCAGACGCTCCGACTAACTGGTCCAGGCAGGGCTAATAATAACTGGTCTCCAACTCCTAGTGAAAGGAGTGATAGGGACAATGTGGTCGTTTTTAACAGCCTGTTGTGACAGCCGAGCTGACTTAAATAGCCACTGTCAACCACATAAACTAGTAGACTAGCAGTCTGGTTACCTATTCAAAAGCATTACCTGGTGCATATACAGCAATGGGTCTCATATAAATAGTTATCTTATTGATACATTTTTCTGAGGCAGATGGAGATACTGCCACAATAGTATCCAATTAATACAAAGTATTATCAATAGCATGTATAAAGGAGTATGGAGATAATACTCCTTTAGAGACTCAATTGGGGATATTTATTAAAACTGGTGTAAAGTAGAAATGGCTTAGTTGTCCATTGCAACCAATCAGATTCCACCTTTCCTTTTTCAGCGCTCCTTTGGAAAAGGAAAGGTGGAATCTGATTGGTGGCTATGGGCAACTAAGCCAGTTTAAATCTCCCCCATTGTGATATTTGCACCGATATAACATTTTGACCACCCTGCTTTTTAACTGAGCAGGCTTTCTTATTTTATTTTACATGAGGGCGATTTTTAAAACAATTAAAATAAAATTTCTATCTTAAAATCCAAGGCCAGAAACAGGATTTATATAGCCTTTGGCTATTAATCTTTATTACTTTGATATATCCTGGGCCATCTTGTTTACAGACATAGACACTTGGCAGCATGCCCCAGAATAATAAATTTAGGTCCAATAGTCTCGCACCACAATTGCTAAGTACTATCAGGCGTAAAACACCTGCGCTGCAGACAAAATACGGCTCTCATTTACGAACAGCTGTGCGGCAAATAATAAATCAAACCCTAAATGCATGCACATGATGGAGAGAAAAGGGCAGAAAATGATGGAAAAAAAGGCAAGCTTAGTAAATGTGCCCCTGTGGGTCCATGAATATGCATGCAAAAAGATGTTTGGTCCATGGTTGCCACTGACCATTAAATGGGTTCTCTGGGAATTAAGAAAATGAAAATACTTAAATACTACTTTATTATAAATATATTCCCAAATCCCTTTCATTAGATATAATCAGTGGCGTAGCTATAGGGGTCGCAGCGGTCGCAATTGCGACCGGGCCCCTAAGCCAATTAGCCAGGTGCGGCGCGGCAGAGGGCAGAGGGAGATGAGCGCTTCCATTGTGGAAGCGCTCATCTCCATAGTCATCTGTATTGCCGTCCTCGGGACGGCCATACAGATGCCTCTTCTCTGATAGGCTGCAGGCACTAGGCCGGAGGCCGGCTCAGGCTCAGGCGGCGCGATGACGTCATCGCGCCGCCTGAGCCGTACAGCGCGGGACACAGGCCGGAAGAGGCCTGCATCGCATCGCTGCCATCTCCATGGAGGTAAGTATTAGTGTTTATTTTTTTTTATTGTAGCATGGACCGGAGCTCTATTGGGGGCACATGGGGGCATTTTTACTGGCACATGGGGGCATTTTACTGGAACTGGGGGCATTTTTACTGGCACATGGGGGCACTGGGGGCATTTTTACTGGCACATGGGGGAACTGGGGGCATTTTACTGCCACTGGGGGCATTTTACTGGCACTGGGGGCATTTTTACTGGCACATGGGGGCACTGGGAGCATTTTTACTGGCACTGGGGGCATTTGTTACTGGCGCATGGGGCACTGGGGGCATTTTTACTGGCACATGGGGGCACTGGGGGCATTTTTACTGGCACATGGGGGCACTAGGGGCATTTTACTGGCACTGGGGGCATTTTTACTGGCACATGGGGGCACTGGGGGCATTTTTACTGGCACTGGGGGCAATTTTACTGGCACATGGGGGCACTGGGGGCATTTTACTGGCACTGGGGGCATTATTACAGGCACTGGGGCCATTTTTACTGGCCCATGGGGGCACTGGTGGCATTTGTTACTGGCACATGGGGCACTGGGAGCATTTCTTACTGGCACATGGGGGCATTTCTTACTGGCATTTGGGGGCATTTCTTTATGGCATGGGGGCATTTTTACAGGCACTGGGACATTTTTCTGGCACATGGGGGCACTGGGGCATTTCTTACTGGCACATGAGGGCACTGGGGCATTTCTTACTGGCACATGATTTTGGGGGGGAATCAATGGGGGGAACTTCTGGCGCATTATTGGGGCATTTCTTACTGGCACATAATTTGGGGGGCATCTATGGGTGGGGAGCACTTCTTACTGGCACATTATTGGGGTGAAATTTTGGGGGCACTTCTTACTGGCACATTGGAAGCATTATTACTTCTGGGGCACAGTGGGAACATTAGTACTGTTGGGAGCACTATTACTAACAAGTGCACTCTGGCAGAGAATTATTAGTTGGGACTTTGGGGGCACTATTACTGTGGGGGGCATTATTACTGTGGGGGCACTATTACTGTGAGGGGCACCCTGGCACAGCATCAGCGCAGGTTTTTCTGGGGGACGTTATGTTTACACTATTATTGTCAGGGACACTATTTGCTGGGCGCAGTTATTTTAGGACATTGTGTGCCAATAATTATTGAAGGGCATTATCTGTGTGGTACTAGCGGCACAGTACTGGAGTGGTAGGATAATTTGTCCAGAAGACGGGAGGATGATGGAAAAGTAATAAACTAAGATTTTTTTCTGTCAAACTGCAGAGATGAGAAATGGCTGAAAAATGGCGTCTGGTCTGAAAGGAGAAGATGAGGAAAGAGAAGATCTACATCAGAGGAGACGTCACTGGATGTACGAGGTATGGGGCGCTGTATTATACTGGATGTAAGAGGTATGGGGGGCTGTATTATACTGGATGTAAGAGGTATGGGGCGCTGTATTATACTGGATGTAAGAGGTATGGGGCGCTGTATTATACTGGATGTAAGAAGTATAGGGCGCTGTATTATACTGGATGTAAGAGGTATGGGGCGCTGTATAACCCTGGATGCGAGGTTGGGCGCTGTATGGTAATGTACGAGTATGGGGCGCTGTATTATACTGGATGTAAGGGGTATGGGGCGCTGTATTATACTGGATGTAAGAGGTATGGGGCGCTGTATTATACTGGATGTAAGAGGTATGGGGCGCTGTATTATACTGGATGTAAGAGGTATGGGGCGCTGTATTATACTGGATGTAAGAGGTATGGGGTGCTGTATTATACTGGATGTAAGAGGTATGGGGCGCTGTATTATACTGGATGTAAGAGGTATGGGGCGCTGTATAACCCTGGATGTACGAGGTATGGGGCGCTGTATTATACTGGATGTAAGGGGTATGGGGCGCTGTATTATACTGGATGGTAGAGGTATGGGGCGCTGTATTATACTGGATGTAAGAGGTATGGGGCGCTGTATTATACTGGATGTAAGAGGTATGGGGCGCTGTATTATACTGGATGTAAGAGGTATGGGGCGCTGTATAACCCTGGATGTACGAGGTATGGGGTGCTGTATTATACTGGATGTAAGAGGTATGGGGCGCTGTATTATACTGGATGTAAGAGGTATGGGGTGCTGTATTATACTGGATGGAAGAGGTATGGGGGGCTGTATTATACTGGATGTAAGAGGTATGGGGCGCTGTATTATACTGGATGTAAGAGGTATGGGGCGCTGTATAACCCTGGATGTACGAGGTATGGGGCGCTGTATTATACTGGATGTAAGAGGTATGAGGCGCTGTATTATACTGGATGTAAGAGGTATGGGGCGCTGTATTATACTGGATGTAAGAGGTATGGGGCGCTGTATTATACTGGATGTAAGAGGTATGGGGCGCTGTATTATACTGGATGTAAGAGGTATGGGGCGCTGTATTATACTGGATGGAAGAGGTATGGGGCGCTGTATTATACTGGATGTAAGAGGTATGGGGCGCTGTATTACACTAGATGTAAGAGTTATGGGGCGCTGTATTATACTGGATGTAAGAGGTATGGGGCGCTGTATTATACTGGATGTACGAGGTATGGGGCGCTGTATTATACTGGATGTAAGAAGTATGGGGCACTGTATTATACTGGATGTAAGAGGTATGGTGCGCTGTATTAGGCTACATTCACACGAACATTGTGTTTTGCAGTCCGCAAATTGCGGATCCGCAAAAAAAGGATGATGTTCCGTATGGCATCCGTTTTTTTTGCAGATCCACTGTAACGATGCCTATCCTTGTCCGCAAATGGACAAAAATAGGATTGGACATACAGATGCGGACAGCACACAGTGTTCATTTAAGTGAATGGGTCCGCATCTGAGCTGCAAAATATGCAGATCGGAGGCAGCAAAAACAACTGTGGTGTGAATGTAGCCTTACCCTGTATGTTCTGTAGTGATATACGTAATGTTAGGAGGAAAAAGGTTAGGGTGAGAATTTGGCATGGGGGAGGGGGTTCAGCAGAAAAGCTAGGTGCACCAGCACTGGGAGGGGGAAGCCCGAGCTAAACTCTTGCACCAGGGCCCATGAGCCTTTAGCTACGCCCCTGGATATAATGGCTTGTTTGATCTAGGAAGCAATCATTAGGAGAAATAAAATGTCTGCCATTCTATTAGTACACACAAAACCTGTCCTAATCACACAGAAGGACAAGTTACTTCACAACACTGAGGTAAAGAGCTGCCTCATCCTCCTCTCTGTTTGTCAGGGATTATGGTCCTGAATACATACAGAGGGTGGTAATGAGCAGCAGCACTTATATGCAGTCTCCATTACCACAGCTCCACATTACAACAATCTGTCCTGTCTGTCCTCTCTGTACTTCATGTCTCCTAATGAACTCCATTCCTACAGATATTCAGATAAAGGTCTTATCCTCTGTATTCAGGACCATAATCTCTGATAAGCAGAGAAGAGGATGAGGTGGCTCTTTGGCTCAGAGTTGTGAAGTAACTTGTCCTGCTGTTTGATTAGGACAGGTTCTGTATGTATTAATAGGACAGCTGTCATTTTGTTTCTCCTAATAATTGCTCCCCAGACAAAACTAGCCATTATAACTAATGAAAGGTATTAATATATTTATAATGAAGTAATATTTAAGTATTTTCATTTTCTTAATTCCTGGAGGACCCCTTTAATAGGCAATGCTCTGTAAAATTAATTATCAGCCTAGCAGTGTCTGAGGAATGACACTGATGACACATGGAGGGCAAAAAACGGAGACACAGACCAAACGTGGATTCTTCACTGGTATCTTCATGGATGAGCCACTGATCATCTTTTCACAGAGGTTATCACAGGCATGGACGTGTGAATGAGGCTAAGAGCTCCTTCTCACACACGTGAGTCTCAATTATTAGGGGTACAGAGAGGGCAATCTGTCACAAAGACCGGGATCGTCGAATGGTGTGTTGTCTTCTTGGCGCTTGAGTTCAACACATCGCGGATCGGGTTGACAGATTACTGGGAGGGGCTGGAAAAGATCCAGCAGTCATGGTCCATATCGGAACCAATGACAAAGTTAGAGGTAGGTGGAGCGTCCTTAAAAATTATTTTAGGGATTTAGGTCATAAGCTTAGGGCAAGGACCTCCAAGGTAGTGTTTTCCGAAATACTGCCTGTACCAATAGCCACACAAGAAAGGCAGCGGGAGATTAGGGAGGTAAACAAGTGGCTCAAGAACTGGTGTAGGAAGGAGGGGTTTGGGTTCCTGGAGAACTGGGCTGACTTCTCTGTCAGCTACAGGCTCTATCGTAGGGATGGGCTGCACCTCAATGGGGAAGGGGCAGCTGTTTTGGGGGAGAAGATGGCTAGAAGGCTGGAGGCAGGGGCGTAGCTATAGGGGGTGCAAAGGTAGCAGTCGCTACTGGGCCCAGGAGCCTGAGAGGGCCCAAAGAAACTTGTGCCTAATAAGAAGACACACAAAGCACTGAGGGAAGGGGGCCCAAGCTGTACTCTTGCACCAGGGCCCTTGAGGCTATGGCTATGCCCCTGGCTGGAGGAGTGTTTAAACTAGGGACTGGGGGGGAGGGTAACTACATTATAGGAGGGGAAGATAGTGCAGATAGAGACCTGGGGCAAGGTGATGGAACTGGGGGAGGAATGGAAGGAGGAACTACAACAGTTCAGAAGGAAAGGTGTAGGGGGAAAAATATACATCAACCTCTTAATTGTATGTACACTAATGCCAGAAGCCTGACTAATAAAACTGGTGAACTGGAAGTAGTGATGTGTGAGGAGGACTATGACATAGTGGGAGTAACTGAGACATGGCTGGATGATAGCTATGACAGGGCAGTTAGCGTACAGGGTTACAGTCTGTTTAGAAAGGATTGGCAAAACCGGAGAGGGGAAGGGGTCTGCCTTTATGTAAAGTCCTGTCTAAAGCCCACACTGCGGGAAGATATAAGTGAGGGACATGAAGATGTGGAGTCACTGTGGGTAGAAATACATGGAGCCAAAAACAATAATAAAATACTAATAGGAGTTTATTATAAACCACCCAATATACCAGAGTCCACAGAAAATCTACTTCTAAACTAAATAGACGAGGCAGCAAATCATAATGAGGTCATTATTATGGGGGACTTCAACTACCCAGATACAGACTGGGAAACTGAAACCTGTATATCTCATAAAGGAAGCAGGTTCTTGGCAATAACCAATGACAATTACCTTTCCCAACTGGTTCAGCAGCCATACTGGACTTAGTATTAACCAATAGACCTGACAGAACAACAGATGTGCAGGTTGGGGGACACCTGGGAAATAGTGACCATAAAATAATAACCTTCCAACTGTCATTCAAAAGAGTGTTTCTTCATGGAGGAACAAAAATACCAAACTTCAAAAAAGCAAAATTTAACCAACTAAAAGAGGCCATAGGCCTAACTAACTGGGACAAAGTCCTCAAAAATAAAAATACAGCCACAAAATGGGATATTTTTAAAAGCATCCTAATATCTAATTGTGAGCGGTACATACCTTATGGGAATAAAAGGTTAAGGAACAAGAAAAAAACAATGTGGATAAATAGAGCTGTAAAGAAAGCAATAAATGGCAAAAAGAAAGCATTTAAATCACTAAAACAGGAGGGGAGCGAGGAAGCATTGAAAAACTATAAGGAAAAAAATAGAATATGTAAAAGACAAATAAAAGCAGCCAAACTAGAGACCAATAGATTAATTGCCAAAGAGAGTAAAACTAACCCTTGGGCAGAGAAGTGGCAGATGAGGTTTAACACTGACAAATGTAAGGTTATGCACATGGGAAGGAATAAAGTCACCAGTACATACTAAATGGTAAAACACCGGGTAACACTGACATGGAAAAGGACATAGGAATTTTAGTAAACAGCAAACTAAGCTGTAGAAATCAGTGCCAGACAGCTGCTGCCAAGGCCAATAAGATAATGGGTTGCATCAAAAGAGGCATAGATGCCCGTGATGAGAACATAGTCCTGCCACTTTGAAAATCACTAGTCAGAACACACGTGGAGTACTGTGTACAGTTCTGGGCTCCTGTGAACAAGGCAGACATAGCAGAGCTGGAGAGGGTTCAGAGGAGGGCAACTAAAGTAATAACTGGAATGGGTGGACTACAGTACCCAGAAAGATTATCAAAATTAGGGTTATTTACTTTAGAAAAAAGACGACTGAGGGGAGATCTAATAACTATGTATAAATATATCAGGGGTCAGTGCAGAGATCTCTCCCATGATCTATTTATCCCCAGGACTGTGACTGTGATGAGGGGACATCCTCTGCGTCTGGAGGAAAGAAGGTTTGTACACAAACATAGAAGAGGATTCTTTACTGTAAGAGCAGTGAGACTATGGAACTCTCTGCCTGAGGGGGTGGTGATGATAAGTTCACTAAAAGAGTTCAAGAGGGGCCTGGATGTATTTCTGGAGGGTAACAATATTACAGGTTACAGTTACTAGAGAGGGGTCGTTGATCCAGGGAGTAATTCTGATTGCCTGATTGGAGTCGGGAAGGAATTTTTTCCCCTTAAGTGGGGAAAATTGACTTCTACCTCACAGGGGTTTTTTGCCTTCCTCTGGATCAACTTAGGATAACAGGCCGAACTGGATGGACAGATGTCTTTTTTCGGCCTTCTAAACTATGTTACTATGTTACTATGTTACGTGTGGCCATAACACAGCATTTACTCTGGTCATGAAAAATTTATGTTAAGCTCTATTAGCTAAGGCTACTTTCACACTAGCTTTAATATTTTCCGGTATTGAGATCCTTCCATACATGCTACAGTTTTCTTTCCATCATGGGATGCGGAGCAAGACGGATCCATCCTGACCCACAATGCAATAGACACAATAGAAAAAGGATCTGTCCCCCATTGACTTTCAATGGAGTTAATGACGGATCCGTCTTGGATATGTTAAAGATAATACAACCAGATCCATTCATATCAGATGCAGATGGTTGTATTATCAGTAATGGAAGCGTTTTTGCTGAACCCTGCCGGATCCAGCAAGAACGCTAGTGTGAAAGTAGTGTGAAACAGTTTTCAAAGCAAAAGAAAAGTAATGGCTTTAAAGGGGTCGATTCAAGATTTAAATGTATCTTCTATCCACAGGATAGGTGATAATTGTCTGATCGCTGGGGGTCTGATCACTGGGTATACAAGTACAGCACTTTGCTTTCTCTGGCAATCTCACATTGACAAATGGAATGGCAGCTCACATGCTCAACTGCAGCTTCATTCATATGGAGGAGCATAGAACCTCTGTTTTCATGATTGGTGAGGGTCCCAGTAGTTGGACTCCATGCTCCAGTGGATTGGTGATTGGTACTCAAGTAGTGTTGAGTAAACTTGTGTTTAAAGTTCAGCGTCCAAGGGCGGGTTATCGAAGAATCCTGTTATGGATTCCGCTACCATGGACCATAACGGAATTCTATGACGGCATTCACCATGGAAGCCTATAAGAGGCATTCCATCATAATAGAAGTCTATGTTGGCCATAGACTTCCATTATGATGGAATGCAATACGGAATGCCTCTTCCATGGTGCATGCCGTCATAGAATTCCGTTATGGTCCGTGGTAGCGGCATCCATAACGGGATTCTTAGACAACCCGAACCTGTACGCCGAACTTGAAAACACAAGTTCGCTCCACACTAGTGATAAGCTTAAATCTTGAGACAACGTCTATAAATGTTACACCAACAATACGCATAAGGCAAGAACTGAGATTCTAATATTGATTGAAATTTGGCAGTTATAGTAGATTTTTTTTTATCACAGCTAGAAATACATTTTCCATGTACCTGAAGAGTATATGATCATTATCATCGCTGTTGGCCAGGGATGAGCGAATTGGCTTTGGATGCTTCATCCGAAGTCGGTTTGCATAAAACATCGTTGTAATACTGTACAGAGCGAGAATGTATTGACTCAGATGAGCCGAAGTTATTACTTTGCAAAGCCTTGCAAGAGTTTGTGTAATAACTTTGTGAATTAATTATTACTAGAGATGAGCGAGTAGTGTTCGATCGAGCCGGTATTCGATCGAATACTACGATATTCGGCATACTCGATTTCAATCGAGTATAACGGCGATGGCGCACTTAGAATTCGTTTCCCCTCCCACCTTCCCTGGCGCTCTTTTTCCACCAATCAACATGCAGGGGGGGTATGACAGGCACGCTGAGCACGCTGGCAGCGCGAAAACAGCGTCTACATGGATTGGCTGGAAAAACCATGTGACCTCGAATCATAAAAACTCAGCTCTTCCTGCTCGTACGCATATGCTGCGTGAACTTAGTCAGGGACAGAGGCTGGAGAAGGGAGAGACAGATTTTAGCTGTTGGACAGGCAGGAGCGTGATTAAAAGCCCTTATCAGGGCTACTACAGTGGACTTCAGTGATAGCTTTACTACAATATAGACTTTACAGAGAACGGCTGCTGTATTCAGGGATAGCTGCTGGAGTAGGGACAGAGAGAGGCATTAGTGGTGTATTAGGTGCTCTGCTACATACCAAACTATATTTGGCACTACTGTTCAGCGTTCTTTTAGGCTGAAAAACCCTGTTATATAACTAGTGTGTATATGCACCATCTGATCTGGCAGTATACGGCTGTGAATTTTATTTTATTTTTTTAAATACAGTTTATTTGGCTCTAGTGTTCTGGGTTCTGTGTGCCTGCAATACCCTTTTTGTATACCAGGTGTAAATACCCACCGTCTGTTCAGTTAGTACACGGCTGTGTACCTTGAAATATACAATATCTAGGCCATTTAATTGGCCACTGTACTGTGCGTTCTCTTGCTAAATTATCTCACATACCTGGTGTAAATACCCACCGTCTGTTCAGTTACTACACGGCTGTGTACTTTGAAATATACAATATCTAGGCATTTTAATAGGCCACTGTACTGTGCGTTCTCTTGCTAAATTATCTCACATACCTGGTGTAAATACCCACCGTCTGTTCTGTTACTACACGGCTGTGTACTTTGAAATATACAATATCTAGGCATTTTAATAGGCCACTGTACTGTGCGTTCTCTTGCTAAATTATCTCACATACCTGGTGTAAATACCCACCGTCTGTTCTGTTACTACACGGCTGTGTACTTTGAAATATACAATATCTAGGCATTTTAATAGGCCACTGTACTGTGCGTTCTCTTGTTAAATTATCTCACATACCTGGTGTAAATACCCACCCGTCTGTTCTGTTACTACACGGCTGTGTACTTTGAAATATACAATATCTAGGCCATTTAATAGGCCACTGTACTGTGCGTTTTCTTGTTAAATTATCTCACATACCTGGTGTAAATACCCACCGTCTGTTCAGTTACTACACGGCTGTGTACTTTGAAATATACAATATCTAGGCATTTTAATAGGCCACTGTACTGTGCGTTCTCTTGTTAAATTATCTCACATACCTGGTGTAAATACCCACCGTCTGTTCTGTTACTACACGGCTGTGTACTTTGAAATATACAATATCTAGGCCATTTAATAGGCCACTGTACTGTGCGTTTTCTTGTTAAATTATCTCACATACCTGGTGTAAATACCCACCGTCTGTTCAGTTACTACACGGCTGTGTACTTTGAAATATACAATATCTAGGCATTTTAATAGGCCACTGTACTGTGCGTTCTCTTGCTAAATTATCTCACATACCTGGTGTAAATACCCACCGTCTGTTCAGTTACTACACGGCTGTGTACTTTGAAATATACAATATCTAGGCATTTTAATAGGCCACTGTACTGTGCGTTCTCTTGCTAAATTATCTCACATACCTGGTGTAAATACCCACCGTCTGTTCAGTTACTACACGGCTGTGTACTTTGAAATATACAATATCTAGGCATTTTAATAGGCCACTGTACTGTGCGTTCTCTTGTTAAATTATCTCACATACCTGGTGTAAATACCCACCGTCTGTTCAGTTACTACACGGCTGTGTACTTTGAAATATACAATATCTAGGCATTTTAATAGGCCACTGTACTGTGCGTTCTCTTGCTAAATTATCTCACATACCTGGTGTAAATACCCACCGTCTGTTCAGTTACTACACGGCTGTGTACTTTGAAATATACAATATCTAGGCATTTTAATAGGCCACTGTACTGTGCGTTCTCTTGCTAAATTATCTCACATACCTGGTGTAAATACCCACCGTCTGTTCAGTTACTACACGGCTGTGTACTTTGAAATATACAATATCTAGGCATTTTAATAGGCCACTGTACTGTGCGTTCTCTTGTTAAATTATCTCACATACCTGGTGTAAATACCCACCGTCTGTTCTGTTACTACACGGCTGTGTACTTTGAAATATACAATATCTAGGCCATTTAATAGGCCACTGTACTGTGCGTTTTCTTGTTAAATTATCTCACATACCTGGTGTAAATACCCACCGTCTGTTCAGTTACTACACGGCTGTGTACTTTGAAATATACAATATCTAGGCATTTTAATAGGCCACTGTACTGTGCGTTCTCTTGCTAAATTATCTCACATACCTGGTGTAAATACCCACCGTCTGTTCAGTTACTACACGGCTGTGTACTTTGAAATATACAATATCTAGGCATTTAATAGGCCACTGTACTGTGCGTTCTCTTGTTAAATTATCTCACATACCTGGTGTAAATACCCACCGTCTGTTCTGTTACTACACGGCTGTGTACTTTGAAATATACAATATCTAGGCCATTTAATAGGCCACTGTACTGTGCGTTTTCTTGTTAAATTATCTCACATACCTGGTGTAAATACCCACCGTCTGTTCAGTTACTACACGGCTGTGTACTTTGAAATATACAATATCTAGGCATTTTAATAGGCCACTGTACTGTGCGTTCTCTTGTTAAATTATCTCACATACCTGGTGTAAATACCCACCGTCTGTTCAGTTACTACACGGCTGTGTACTTTGAAATATACAATATCTAGGCATTTTAATAGGCCACTGTACTGTGCGTTCTCTTGTTAAATTATCTCACATACCTGGTGTAAATACCCACCGTCTGTTCTGTTACTACACGGCTGTGTACTTTGAAATAGACAATATCTAGGCCATTTAATAGGCCACTGTACTGTGCGTTTCTTGTTAAATTATCTCACATACCTGGTGTAAATACCCACCGTCTGTTCAGTTACTACACGGCTGTGTACTTTGAAATATACAATATCTAGGCATTTTAATAGGCCACTGTACTGTGCGTTCTCTTGCTAAATTATCTCACATACCTGGTGTAAATACCCACCGTCTGTTCAGTTACTACACGGCTGTGTACTTTGAAATATACAATATCTAGGCATTTTAATAGGCCACTGTACTGTGCGTTCTCTTGCTAAATTATCTCACATACCTGGTGTAAATACCCACCGTCTGTTCAGTTACTACACGGCTGTGTACTTTGAAATATACAATATCTAGGCATTTTAATAGGCCACTGTACTGTGCGTTCTCTTGTTAAATTATCTCACATACCTGGTGTAAATACCCACCGTCTGTTCTGTTACTACACGGCTGTGTACTTTGAAATATACAATATCTAGGCCATTTAATAGGCCACTGTACTGTGCGTTTTCTTGTTAAATTATCTCACATACCTGGTGTAAATACCCACCGTCTGTTCAGTTACTACACGGCTGTGTACTTTGAAATATACAATATCTAGGCATTTTAATAGGCCACTGTACTGTGCGTTCTCTTGCTAAATTATCTCACATACCTGGTGTAAATACCCACCGTCTGTTCAGTTACTACACGGCTGTGTACTTTGAAATATACAATATCTAGGCATTTTAATAGGCCACTGTACTGTGCGTTCTCTTGTTAAATTATCTCACATACCTGGTGTAAATACCCACCGTCTGTTCTGTTACTACACGGCTGTGTACTTTGAAATATACAATATCTAGGCCATTTAATAGGCCACTGTACTGTGCGTTTTCTTGTTAAATTATCTCACATACCTGGTGTAAATACCCACCGTCTGTTCAGTTACTACACGGCTGTGTACTTTGAAATATACAATATCTAGGCATTTTAATAGGCCACTGTACTGTGCGTTCTCTTGTTAAATTATCTCACATACCTGGTGTAAATACCCACCGTCTGTTCAGTTACTACACGGCTGTGTACTTTGAAATATACAATATCTAGGCATTTTAATAGGCCACTGTACTGTGCGTTCTCTTGTTAAATTATCTCACATACCTGGTGTAAATACCCACCGTCTGTTCTGTTACTACACGGCTGTGTACTTTGAAATAGACAATATCTAGGCCATTTAATAGGCCACTGTACTGTGCGTTTTCTTGTTAAATTATCTCACATACCTGGTGTAAATACCCACCGTCTGTTCAGTTACTACACGGCTGTGTACTTTGAAATATACAATATCTAGGCATTTTAATAGGCCACTGTACTGTGCGTTCTCTTGCTAAATTATCTCACATACCTGGTGTAAATACCCACCGTCTGTTCAGTTACTACACGGCTGTGTACTTTGAAATATACAATATCTAGGCATTTTAATAGGCCACTGTACTGTGCGTTCTCTTGTTTAAATTATCTCACATACCTGGTGTAAATACCCACCGTCTGTTCTGTTACTACACGGCTGTGTACTTTGAAATATACAATATCTAGGCCATTTAATAGGCCACTGTACTGTGCGTTTTCTTGTTAAATTATCTCACATACCTGGTGTAAATACCCACCGTCTGTTCAGTTACTACACGGCTGTGTACTTTGAAATATACAATATCTAGGCATTTTAATAGGCCACTGTACTGTGCGTTCTCTTGTTAAATTATCTCACATACCTGGTGTAAATACCCACCGTCTGTTCAGTTACTACACGGCTGTGTACTTTGAAATATACAATATCTAGGCATTTTAATAGGCCACTGTACTGTGCGTTCTCTTGTTAAATTATCTCACATACCTGGTGTAAATACCCACCGTCTGTTCTGTTACTACACGGCTGTGTACTTTGAAATAGACAATATCTAGGCCATTTAATAGGCCACTGTACTGTGCGTTTTCTTGTTAAATTATCTCACATACCTGGTGTAAATACCCACCGTCTGTTCAGTTACTACACGGCTGTGTACTTTGAAATATACAATATCTAGGCATTTTAATAGGCCACTGTACTGTGCGTTCTCTTGCTAAATTATCTCACATACCTGGTGTAAATACCCACCGTCTGTTCAGTTACTACACGGCTGTGTACTTTGAAATATACAATATCTAGGCCTTTTAATAGGCCACTGTACTGTGCGTTCTCTTGCTAAATTATTTCACATACCTAATTATATACCCAAATATTGTATTTGCAACAAAAAAAAATAAAATGCGGAGGGGGGCTAGCGGAATAGGACGTGGACGTGGACGAGGACGGGGGCGCGGAAATGCTGTTGGGGGCCTTGTTGAAGCCAGTGGGGATACAATGTGTGCTGGTGAGGATCAGCCAGGATCCCGCTCATCCAGAATCCCTGCCTTTATGGGACAGTTAAGCAGGGGGCGGGTTACACCGCTGTTGAGGCCTGAGCAGGTTGAACAGGTGGTGCAATGGATAGCCGATAGCGCTTTCCACACAGTTGTCCACCAGCCAGTCATCCACACAGTCTCACTCTGACCCTCCTTCCTCCACACCTGGCCAACAGAGTCATCCCACCCTTGCCCCTCCCAGGAGCTCTTTTCGGGTCCTTTTTCAGATGTGCCGGAAGAATCCCAGGAGCTAGCAGAGGAATTGTTTGTAGTGATGCCCAAACACTGGAGTTTTCGCCATCTCCTGCTGATGTGGACCCTGAGCCAGCATCTGTTATCATGAGCGATGATGATGATGAGACGCAGTTGCCATCAAGGGAGGCTGTTGGAATGTCCAGTGGGCAGGAGGAGGAGCAGAGTGAGGAAGAGGAGGTGGTGGATGACGAAAATGACCGACCCACTTGGCCAGGGGTGATGTCCAGCGGGGAAGCAGTGGAGAGGTGGTGGTCTGCGCAGCACCGAAAAAGGCAGCAAGAGGCAGAGGGATGTCCAATGTCCAAGGCAGGGAATGTCCACAGGCAGAGGGATGTCCACAGGCCAGAGGCATGTCCACAGGCAGAGGGATTCCACAGGCAGAGGGATGTCCACAGGCAGAGGGATGGTCCACAGGCAGAGGATGTCCACAGGCAGAGGACAGTTTCAGACAGAGAAGTGAGGCCACAGCCAGCAGGGCCGAGCGTAACCATCCCGCTCCTATGCGTCCTTAAAGAATCCCTCATCGCAATAAAGGGAGAACGCATTGCACACAGAGGAGACGGGGGCAGGAGGAGACGCAACGGAGCTACACAGTCAGACCACACTTTTGTCTGCTTCACGGTGGCAGTTTGCAGGAGGAGGAGGATTGAGGAGGAGGAGGACGCACGTGGAGGTGGCTGTGGAAGAGGAGGAGGATGCTGGCGGCGAGGGTAGCAGTCAGGCTGTGTGCGTCCGCATTGGTTCAGCGCGGATGGGGCGGAGAGGAAGGCGGAAGAGGAAGAGGAGGAAATGGCAAGTGATCCTTCTGGTGGGGGCAGTGACGTCATGCCTAT